>JAILXH010268125.1:30281-55944 GCA_023558415.1 Piaractus mesopotamicus | reverse complement strand
TCTTTGCTCTTCTCTCTTTAGCAAAAAAAAAAAAAAAGAAACATCGACCCCCACCCCCCCACCACCTCCAACAATTGGCTCTGAAAAACTTCCCAGACTGTGTCTCATTCGCTTCATTTTGTTCCGCCTGAGCATGGCATTGTTGGACGATCTGTTAGGATGCTAATTGGAAATGTGTCAATGGGTCTTTTAACGTGCCGTCCGTGTGGATCCCCAGACCTAGTTAAACGAGCGTAGCCCATAGCATAGCTGCCTAAATTAGCATAGCCTCCAGTCACTTTAAGCCCAGCTCTGTCATCGCTCACAGCTCTATCTATTAGATTCTATCCATTAGGGGAAGTCCAGTTTTTACACTTCAGACAGCTCGCTATTCTGTAAGACTTTAATAAGTACACCTCCCTCACCACCACCGTACCAGCCACCATTTCTTTTATGTCCTTCCACTAAAGTGACTCTCTACAATTGCTGGCCCACTTTTTTTTTTATCAGGTTTGATCATAGTTAATTTACTACTTAAAATAATTTCACGTTTCTTTTAGTTCTGTGCCCATTTTGTGTGAGCTGTTATTGGCCCTTCTCATTCAGACATAATTAGGCTCCAGGTTCCTAGTGCTTCTCCCCACAAAGTTGTGTCACATTCCCCTTGTGGATGGGATGGGATCTTCAAATTTAATTTGGTCCCAACAGCACAGAAGAACACTCTGTGACAGCAGACCCTTTCAATTATTTACCAGTGCACTGTCTGAGAGATGGCTCTTAACATGAATCAATGAGCAGTGCATATAAAGTGGTCGTCACACGGGTGGCAAGTGGACGTTCCCTTTCAAATAACCCTGCACTGAGGGAAGCCCCAGCAGGAAAGCTCTTTGATCAGTGGGTACATTATAGACATTATGTGTATGTACCACAGATTCTCAAACCAATAGGTTTTGGTGTGGTCTCACTGGAGAGATCGCCTACTTCTACCTGCAACCAAGGTGTTCTCCACTGGAAAGCAGCTAATAGATTTTCACTAACACTCCACCCATGTCTGCATATGGCAAGGCAAAGTCAATATAGCAAGAGTCTTAGAAGCGTCAACAAACAAACTTTGCTTTTGTTTTCTTGCTAGGAAGTGCAAAAGGTACGTTGTAGAACAGAGTTCCTCAAGGTAATCTCTTGTTATTGGTCTAATGAAGTAAAAGGATGCCATCTCATTGTGTCTTTATCAGGCCATCAGTTGCAGGGCCCTGTGCACCCATTTATTTGCTCCTCTGTTTGCCCATTAATCATGGGAAATTAATCCACCTTGTGGTTTTTCAAAGTGCACGCTCTGCGTCCCTTATGAGAAGAGTGTGTTGTAGAGTTTGGCCCTGCTGGCTAAAAAAGAATGGCGTCAGCACATCTTCTCAATGAAAGGGCAGTGTGCGCCGAGGGGCAGCGGAGGCCAGGACCACCCTCTGGGTGTTTGGAAATGGCTAAACTTGGGACCATCCAGTAGGGGCGAGGTGGAGGATAAGTAAACAGCATCTCGCCAGCCCACAGAAGGCCAAGACTGGCGGGAGAAAGGCTCCCTGGGGTGTGATATGATGCTTGGTCCCTCTCACAATTGAGTGGTTATCTTTCTCCCCCTCCCCCGCTATTTGAGCATTTTCCAAGCTTGCCAGGGTTATTCACAATTATTATAAATAGAACTAATTATCACGGATCACAACACAGAGGAAAATGGGAGCCTGTGCCCTCTGCTCTGAATACGCTATGTAAATGTAACCTTTACAGTGCTCTGGCTTTACGTATTTGAAATAATAATGCTAAAGACTGTAGTATAATGCGCTGGCGTTTTAATAGCTTTCTATACCTACGGACAGTACACTTTCTTGCATGTGTACTTTGATTTTTCTTTACTCTTGTGCCTCGTGTTAAAGCAGTCTGCTCTCAGCAAAGTTTGATACATCTCGAGAGGAGTTTGGGTGATCCAGCATCAGATGAAATTAGTCTTTTTAGGTCAGGGAAGCAGCAACAAATAGTGCACACGTCAGTACTCCATCCCACACAGATAACACAGCTGCCAAAAAGTTATGCGTCTGCTTCGAGTTAAGTCCTCAGGGACCCAAGTCTCGTTTCTCCATAAACCCTGGTTGTTTTTCGAACTGCACTGCCTACAAGTTTGAAATGTTTGGACGTAAAACCACAGTGCATGGTGAATGGAAATTAATTTGTGATGAAAATGACCCCAAGTTCCTTCGCCGTTCCTAGGTGCAATTACTCATGAGTCTCGTCAAACCTTATCTCCTCTCTCCCCTCCAACAAATATTTTAGAGTGTGAATTCCTTTTAAATCATAGCTTCTGCAGTGCGCTCTATTCCATATTAATCAAATGCGGTGTTCGGCAGTAGGAAAAAGCTGAGTATGATGGGAAAAGTTGTGCATTTGAAACAGCTTGGTATGACATAGAAAGATAAATGAGTGGGATTTACTGTTTGCTCTGGATGACAAATGTGTTGGACTTCCTTGGTTTAATCTGTGAAGTGTTTTGCACTTTGAGTTTATTATTGAAGCATTTACATATAATCTGGGGCAATTTGCTGACATTTGGTGATTATACTGTGCAGAATGCACTGTTTTGATGGTGAACCACATTTTAGCCAGGGTTGAGCTCCTACGTATAAATGAATACTGTAAAAAATGATAATCATCTCTGAAAACTAATTTAATTGTTTTGGATGAAAAAAAAATCACCTTCTATATATTCATATTTACGATGTTTGTTCTATAGTGTCCATGTGAAATTTTGAAGTCCTAATGCTTTTTGTCATGCCAAATTAAAGACCTTTTTTCAATAGGAGTCTTTTCTTCGCTGTTTTATGTTAGTCTAATCAGCAAAAGACAAAGTGAAATGGGACTCTTTGAAATGGCTGGAGCTACTGTTTCTTGGTGCTAATCTCCTCCTGTTGTTTGGCCCGTTTTTGTATAATAGTTTAATTGGCTGGGCTGAGCACCTGATGGGCTTCTCAAGTGGCTCGTGGGCCAGTGAAGACCTTCATTTCCCAGCAGTCCCTCACAGGTGTGGAGCTCATTGCCTCACGCAACCACACACAGATGGCTCTGCCTGAGGCGCACACAGCCTCATCGTCTGAATACTTTAGTTTTTCCTCCTGTCTCCGCTGCTTTCTCTGTTCCTTGTTTTAAGTGGAAAAAATTACTCAACTCATAATTAACTTTGTTACGTTTCTCTTAACTTCCGTTGTCTGGCCACGCACTTGGTAATTGAAGTGTCAAGGCATTTGCAGCTTTCAGAGTCTTGTATTGGTAACTTTTAATCCTTTGGCTTGAAGCAGAATTGCTGGTTTGCATGTAATCTTTGGCTCTTATTTACACAGTTATGAAGAGTTAATTTGTGCTGCATCAAATGGCAAGCGTTTTCTATGGCTCATTTCCTGTGCTTTCTCTCTCTCTCTCTCCCTCTACTGTGAGAACAATGCCACAGGCTGTACAGTTGAAGTGTAGGGATTCAGAATTACAGTATGGGAAGTAATCCAGAACTTCTTTACACCCACTCATGCCCAGTTCTCAATAGCTTTATCATTTTAATGAAAACACCATTGCTCCTTTTCACCCTGTGCCATGGCGAGAGCTTTCAAAAGCTGTGTTGGATGCAACCATCCTTCATCAGTCCCAGCCCAGTAAATGCACAAAAGGTTTAAACTGTGTCATATCAGCTCTTCACCTCCAAGGGCTTGACTTTCTACTTTCTGGTGTAAAGTCTTTTTTAAATCCCTGTTGTGCCTTCTATACCAAATGTGGGAGCTCTCAGAAACCGGGGACAAGAAATATGCCAAAAAACCCTGCGAGTTTTTCTGGAGACTTCTGCATGTGCAGTGCTAGTGGCTTGGGGTCAAAACCATAGCAATAGAGTGAAGAGAAAGATACTTTATTGCAAGCACCACCGCTCTTGCCAAGCTTATATATCTATGTGCAGTTCCTAGAGCCACATACACTAAAGCTAACAGGCTTATTAGTGTCTTTGAAGACTTGATTCTCCTTAACAGGAAGCAGTTCAGCAGCACATTCAGTGCCTCTGTAACTGCTCTCAAGACAATAAAAGAGAAAGAACGATGTGCTGAGAGATAGTTACTCACCAGGCATCTGTTTGTTCTTTTAAACAAGAAACCACAACGAAAGATGCAGTATCTGTACTTCTGTTGGTGAGAGATTTCTCTCAGTTCTGAGAGCTGTCTTTCGTTCATGATGTATGAAATATTTCCTGAAGGCCAATTTTGGAAATCTGCCCTCTAAATCTTGAAGCTGAAATGTAAAATCTATAATATGGTCAAAGGACACATTTCTTCTTACTTGTCAAAATCAAGGTCAGAGCAAATTTGACCTCTAATATGAATTTCGTAGTTTTGACAAATTTATGTCCATTTTATTTATATTTCATGAATTGGACTGTAAGCAGAGTTGGGATAGCTACTGAAAAATTAGCAGCTAGCTATTTTGTAGCTACTTTCCCAAAATTTGTAGCTAGCTACAATTTATCTACTTTACCGGAAAAAGTAGTGGCCACTTTTTAGCTACTCTTTGAAAAGTAGTGCAGTACTTTTTAGCTACTTTCAAAGCGTGATTGTCAGAATGTTTGTGTATCTCCACCTGACACACTAACACAACCAAAGATGCGATATCCAACAAAAATTTAGACTAAGTAAAGGCAAAGTCAATCATTCCATGTTTTTCCTAACAAAAATAAACAAAAATAACCATATACAAACTAACACTTTTGTGCAAAATGCTGTCAACTGTTGAAATAAAACTGCTCCAATTTAAACATTTTAGCAAGGCATGTACAGACATGATATTCAGAGTCCTTTAAACTTTAGCAACACTTTAGTCTTAAAATTCACATCAATGACCCTGGCTCTGTTTGAGAATCAGGCCTGCACAGCAGAACTAGATTTTTAGGTAAAATAACATAATCCTCCTTTGCTGTAAAATTGTTATAACACACAGTTCTATCACAGTTTTTACAATAAATGGTCCTTAACACTGGAGTTAACGCATAACTGCTAAAACTGACGCGCAGACTGCTGGTCACACAGCAATGCTAACAACAGTCTCGCATAGCTCGTAACTAATGAAACAGCAAAGAGATCATTTGGAGATGAACAGACTTCTCTGCATTTATAAACACTCAGCTGGGTTCCTGATATGTTTAATCTACAAGAAGAAACTGTCAAACATATGTCACGAAGCTGAAGTCTTCTCTTTCACCAGCTTCTTATTTGAATTTTTCTGGAACGCGACAATTTGAACAAGAAGCTGGTGAATGAGAGGCTGAATTCAGCCTTGTAAAAAGTCGAACATTGAGAGAGATTTTTACAAGAAAGTCTTTCACGGAAAAGTTTCCTGACTGAGATGCGAGCGAAAAAAGCGGCTACAGCTGACCTGAAGGTTAAGCAGAGCAAAGTAAGTCTGCGTTTGCGTTTATATTATACTTTTAGCCTATGCTAGCAAATTAGCACATACTGAGACATATTTACATGGTAAAATAAACATAAAATGTTGTGGCTCCCAAGGTGGTTTCATTTTTGTTGAAAGGACAAAATGGCTCTTTTCGGTTGCCGACCCCTGAGCTAAGCCTACTAGTAAGGGTTTATCTGCACGTGGGGCCAGCGCCTGACCATTTGCTCAAACTGTCCGTGACTCAGTCAAGATTGCACGATTGCCACCAGCTCAGTTAACTGCCGCGCTCAATGGTTCAGATTTTGCACGGATTGCCTGAAGCCTGTAGCGAAATTGTAGCGAAAATGTGTATCTGACTGTAAGCTTCATATGTCTGAAATAAGGCTGAGCGGTGTGTACAATATTCACGACTTTTTTGCAGTGATCTTTTTGATGTTACAAATTTAGGCAAAATTGTGAAAACACACAGCGATCTTAATGCATTTTTTATACAGGCAGTTGCAGTTTCCTAAACACTGAGTCAGTTTAGCTTTATTGCCTTGAGTCCTCCTTGTCTTGTGAGTATAAGCATGTTACATCTCAATAATGCAACAAATAATGGAGCTGGTTAGCATAGTGGATAAATCCATTGCCCTACACATGGCTGAACGAGGTTTGATTCCTCGTCCAGGCAGAAATGCTAGTGCTATAGTCCAGACTCTCAACATTACATTCGCTTGCCAACAAGTACCTCTAGATAATAGCGTCTGTTAAAAATGTAAATATACTGAGAGAGAAATGCATAGAAATACATTTGTAAAATAAATTTTAGTTCTTTATGCAGTAAATGTTCTGAAAATGTCATTGTATTTAATAAGGCTGTTTAGTACAAATAATGTTTTTTTTTTTTTCTTTCTTATGAAGGGATCCCTCTTTTAAGCCATTATGGTGGAAATTCCAGAATATCAAAATAAATTATGTACGCATTAGCACAGCTGCAGTGCAGAATGTGCCTTAAATTTAATGTTCAGTGTACTAAAATTTTAAAAGACGCTGTGAAAGAAAGAAGCCTCAACAATCTCAAGACAAAACAAAAAGAAAGTTTAGTCATGAAGTAATAGCAGTCTTAATAAATAAAGTTCTTTCCCACCAAAACATTCTACAGTGCATTTTACTCCAGCTATGAAAACTGGAAAGATTTTGTGAGAGTTTGTGAAAGATTGTGAGCAAGTGCCTGCTGTGGATGAATCTTCTCTCACATATAACACAAAATTTGATAAATTCTTTTTACATTTTGAATGGTGTATATTAAAAATAATTTTAAATTTCATAGAATTGTGGGGATACTGCATAAAGCAATTATATAATAAATAAATAAATAGATATTATTATTATTGCTAAGAAGATGAAGAAACTGACTGAGCTATTCAGTTGTCACATATGAAAGATTTCATATTCTTATCTGAAAAGTAAATGCTTTAATAAATGAACCCAGTGTTCATTTACAATAAATTACTTGAAGTGAAATATGATTCCTGGTGTTTACACCAAATAAAACTATTAGCTCAGTGCAGTTAGATAATAGCAGTTAAACTAGGTATTTAAGAAGCATTTTTTTTTAGAATCTTAAATGGTGAAAAATAAATCGATATTCATATTTACAAAATCATCTTGACTACGGTTAGGCAAAAAAGCGTATGCTTCGAATTTTGCATGTAAATCCATGTCATGAGCTGCCATGCCCTCGTGGCTAAATGTATCGCATATTCCCATTCCAGTCCTTGGCAGGCATCACTAATAAACTTCACATAAAATTCACAGATTCATCAGAAATGTACTATAGATGTCACATAAATAGAATATATTTCAATTTTATCTTTCTATCTTTGACACTGTTTACTTACACTTATCATATTTGTTTTGATTAAATATTTTTATGTACTTTATTACACTTTCAGCCGAATTGTTCAGAAAAAGTAGAAGCCGGGAATAGAGTTTACATTTTCATTTAGTAGCAGAGATGTGTAAGTTGCTTGTATAAACATTAATAATCTTGCTGGGATTTTTTTTTTTTTTTTTTGGTCAGAAAACAAAAAGCTGTTTTATCCTTCAGATCCCATTCAAAACAAACATCATATTTTCGACTTGCAAAAGGAAATCTTAACATATTACTTTAACATAAAATCTTAATATATTACTGAAACAAGCACCTGATCTTAGAAGTTATGATAATGTTTTGGAGGGTGCATGCTTACCATGAGCCTTTGTGAGTAGCTGTCTTCATAGCCACGCCTCCAGAGTCTCTCGGAGCCAGCGCCAGCCAGTAGCAGGTCGCTACAATATTCACAAGAACAACTTTTTTAAGCTTGTGTGCCGGTTTTGTAAAGACTTGGGCAGAATGCGTCCGAACTATGTCTGAAACCAGTGCAAAAAGCTAAGTACATAGGGTTTATATTGTTTACCGTCAAAAAGCAATAGGGTTTTTTAACTACCACTTAGCCCTTGCCCAAATTTCAGGAGCTAATAACATCTTACTCATTAGTCTCATATTAGAGAGTCCGCCTGAACCCTGTTTACGTGACAAGATTTATTTTTTACGATTTACAGGGCCACCCCACTGCCATCTCTTTACAGATAGTGAGGGGAACTTTTACCTGCTCTTGATCTGCTGTTATGTCTGACCTGAGAGAGGTTGCTTATTGGAAGTGTATTAATGTAATGAGAAGTCAACACAGTGCTGATGAATGTTTCTCCGCTGCATTGCTCTCATGGTAGGAGACATAGAGGTGCCAGTGTGGGCTGGCAGACATGCTTTATAGTTTAAGTACAGCACTTAAACATTTATCATTTGAATGCAAAGCTAGCTAGACTCCTCGTCCATCATTCATAATTGATTCACTGTGTGCATTTTGAAAACTGGCGGTGTTTTCTCCACCTAAATCATATTTGATACTGGTTGTGGGAGGGGTTTGTGAATTATGATGTTTTATAATATGCCCTGATATGTGTCCAGAACTTGCAAATAATTCTGTCTTGAAGGACTTAAATGCTAGGATGAATAGTATATAACTGTTGAGAAGTGCATTCTTTGTCTGGATTTTCTTGTACTGTATGACTCAACATTTACTCTTAGCACCACAGAGAAGTCCAAGGTCAACACAGAGGACATTAAGACACAGCAATCTTTATAGGTCAAGCACATTTCTCTTAAGTTGTAATGGAACTACAGATAGATGTTTCACTTTTAGCATTACAATAAAACTGTGAACATCCTCCAGGATGGGCTGAGGCGCTGAGAGGAAGTTATCAGAACTGTCCGTTTGTGAAATAAATTGTCCATGTTTCCGTGGTGACTGAAGAGTCTGAAAACACTCTGTCGGGGTCATTTCTTCCTGCACTGTGCTGCTAGCCAGTGCTCTCTCCAGACACCAAATGTTATTACAAACCCCTCGCTGCCCCAGGCTCCTGCTTCTCTCTGGTCCAACCAGCGTCATGAAGAAATAAAGGAGGAAAGTCAGAGAAATTATCAATTCATGTATGCAAGGCAATTTTTGGAAGTATTTCTTCTCTAATTTTATTTTTAATTAAGAAAATTAGTAGCTGTAATAACTTTCCCCCCACCCTTTTTCCCTAATCATCAAGTTCATTATACTGGTATCATTTGGTGTAAATACATCTTGTGCATTAATTGTGTCTCTCTTCGTTAATGCCAACAGAAAATAAAAGCTTCAAATTCTGATTTGAAAAGAGACTTATTTATACTCTGTGGGATCTGCACGTGAGAGGTACAAGAAGTAGGTTGCGGTGGAAAATTGAAATAAATTAGTTGTAATCAGTTAATGGGTCACTGGCTAACATTCATTAACTCAGCCAAACATGCATAATTCAGATATCTGGTTTGAATTCCTTGTTGATTAAGTGGGAAATGTATTGTGTAGGTAAATGATAAATGATAAATGTGATAAATGAGTATTTCATACAAAATCACAAAATCCACTATTACCCATCTTATAACAACTTCTATGACCATTTCTGATGGAAACTTAATACATGATGTTACGTGTCCATAAGTAGGGAAAGAAAAAAAAAGTATGTTACAATCTTCATCAGTCATATTAATGGATACAGACAGTCTTATTTAACAACTGCATACATTCTACAGTGCCGTATCTTTGTTGAACAAATATTTTAAACAAGTGTTTCTCAATACTGGCCAACACATTAATGCAATTAATGAACTAATTAACAAGCCCTTACTCAGTTGAAGTGGATGTATTAGTACAGAGAGACAGAAAAAAATACGACATGCAGTTCAGTAGTACTCCAGGCCAGGATTGAAAACCACTGGTTTAATCAATTAAGGTGATTTTAAGTCTGTTTGTGCGCTAGCCTAACCATTTCCATAACCATTTCTTTACAGGCCAATATTCACTCACTTCCAATTTTAAACATCATGGCTGAATAAAACTTCTGAACAATACTATATGTGAACTCTTAAATTTAGTAATAAGGCCTGTTCATTATTAAAGAGGTATTTGGCAAATTTGATAATGCATAACCTGCTAAAATAGCAGTGCTTTGAGTGCTGGTGTGGTGTGAGTTTAGATGATCACTCAGCACAGTTATTCAGGTTGACCAGCACAACAACATCTAAAACACATGTGCTGGTTTTGCAGGTGACCATGAATGCTGCAGGGTAGCTGTTTCAGTGCATGTAATAAACATATTTTTGAATATGTTTTTCTTAAATGGTAAGTGGTTAAATGGTAAATAGGTTACCACTTTCTCTTGCCACTCTACTCAGTCATCAACTTCATTTATTCTCATGGACGGATATGTAGGTGTTTTAAAGATGATACGGTGACATGACCGCAAATGCTGAAGTATAACCCACCTTTTATAAAAAGCTAAGCTAAACTAAGCTAACAGTCAAGGATAGGAACAGATTAAGTCTTTGCTTCTGGCTTCATTCTTATATATCCCACAAACTCCCTCCTTGTTAAATTATGCCCACATGTAGGTGACAGACAGAAGATTATACAGTTCACATGCTCATTGACAGATGGAATGAAGTCAAGTTCATTCATATTAGTGTATTTTTCAGAAGTATAATGCAGTGTTTTCATGCTTATTCTTTGTTCTTTCCCTAGAAATTCTGTTCAAAGTCTAAGTAATTGCCTGATCCCACTGGTTGTGTTATATTTAAAATAATATATATATTCATGCATACATACATACATATATACATACATACATACATACATACATAAATAAATGTTTGTAAAAATTACTTCTAAGTTTTGACAATAGTTTCTTTTTTTTCTTTGTTTGAGATTTTGGTGCATTGCAAACAGGAGACTCCTGTGGTTGTTAATGTTCACAGCCCTCAGTGCTTGTGCGTGGGGGAGTATTGAGCCATCAGAATGTGAAGTGATTGTCACGTCTTCTTCCCATATCTCCCTCTACCTGCTCTTTGACATAAGGTATGAGCGAAGAAACAGCCGATATGGGGACTTTGGGATGAAATATTCATAGTCCCTGGTGTATTAGGTTAAACACTTTCCTGCTACATGGCTCAGGTCAGCTCCCTTGTGGAGGCTACATCATTAAACTGAGATTGATGCTGTGATTCATGGTTATCAGCATGAAAAGGAACAGGAGTGCTGAGAGGGGATCTGTAGATCCCATACCTGCCATAATAAAATAGCCTTGCCTTTCTGCATTTACATCTGCAGTACACAGTAGATCCGAAATGGCTTTTTTTAAACTGTGGCACACTTATTGGTGATTTTTTTATGCCATTTACCAAACCAATCAGTCATTGGTCTGGCAGGATCCCAGCTGCTCCACAACTTCCATTAAATCTTCACTATGCCAGGCATCATTGGTGCTGTTTCTGAGAAATTGGCAGAGTGTTTTGTGCTCTGTGGGGAGTCATTTAAGGGTGTCTAGTGAGCATGGTGATTTGACACTCAGATGGCAAAAGCTGGGGTCCTTTTCCTTCAGTCCTATTGGTTTAATCCTGATATTTTCCGTTTTTTGTACACATGCCTGCACACACAAACCTGTTTGCTGCATTCAGCTATTTTTTTTTTTGTCATCATAACCCCCACCCCCTCAACTTCCAATTCCAGAAGAAAGCCAAGCTGGCATTGATGTGGTTTGATGTGCAATCATTGTGGTTGCCTTCAGAATCCTGCTGGAATCCAAATGCCATTAGATGGAAACGGTGGCTCTTTGAATGGAACACACTATAGTCCCATGCTTGTCTTCAGAGGGGCCCAGCAATCATATCGTGGGCTGCTGACACAAGGAATATTGTCCTCAGAGCACGTCACAGGCTTTAGCCTCTGTCCAACGCTCAAATATGCAATATCAGCAGTGCTGTCTTGGTTGCTTTTCTAAGAGCAGGGTTAGTGTGGCTCACTAGTCAGTTATACACCCAGGTCATTGCTGTTTACCATTGAGCTGCAATTAGCCATTTACTTTCAAGCTACCAGAACTTCTTTTCTGGACTACATTCAGCACACACATATTACTTTTTTCCTAATACTTTATTTGGTGGGAAGGATTACAGAAAAAAGATGATAAACTTACTTTCCTCATCAAAATACAAAGTGTGAGTGGAAGGGAAGCAGGAATACATGACATTGTTAGTGTCATGTCTAATTAATAACAAATTATGCACTGATTCCCACTGAGAATAACTAAAAGAACAACAAAAATGGCACTGCTCACTGAAAAGACTCTTCTTGTCCTTTTGTATCAGTGTGCTATAAATTGAATTTAATGAAATATATGTCACCTTTTGACTTATTTTGGTCCCTTCTCCAACATTTGTATGATTTAGAAATAATTATGCCATGATCTTTCATCTGCTTGTCCTTACAGCACCATGTCTTTAGAGGAGATGAGTATCTTAATGTGGTGCTGGTAGCTGAAAGCCTAGCTCAATAATAGGATAATGTAAATTATCTCCTTAACCTTTCTTTCTTTCTTTCTTTCCTTCTTTCTTTCCTTCTTTCTTTCTTCCTTTCTTTCTTCCTTTCTATCTAGGTACAACCTGTAATAAAATGCAACTAGAAATCTTAGTGGACCTAACTGTTTTTTTTTTTTTTTGGTTTTTTTCTTCCCCTCAATAACGGTCTGATTGCTTAAATATCTGTGGCACTGCTGTGTGCCTTCAGCATCATTCAGAGCCATGGACATTGTCATGAGCAGTGAAAGAGCTTCTGCTGCAATGTGTAGTCAGTGAATAAGTGTTCTGGTGCTCAGTTGTGGGTTGTAATGTTGAGAGCAATTTGTCGCTAAGAGCAGAGGGCCTCGAGTGGAATAGAGCTGCGCTGAATAGGCCACAGGCAGCCGAATGGGACAGTCTGTGGCTTAGCCCTAATACAATTTGAAAGGCATTGCTCTCATAGAGTGCACTCAATGACACAACACTTCAGAGCTTGTCCAAATACAATAACATAGTCAGCCTCAGCAGCTAGGCAGTAGTTGACAACAGAAGAGGTCAAAGTAAGGACCAGCAGATAGTGAAAGTGAACCTTCAGTCTGCGCATCATGATATAGTACATTACAGTATGGTTTGTGTTCCCCCTTCTTCTCTCTGATTACGTTCTCTCTAGGTCTGTAGTTTAGTGTTTTATGGCTGTGAATGAAATCTTGTTGTTCATAAGTAGAGATCCTGTATGATTCTTTTTATGTATTATACCGACCACTTTTGCCTGCGAAAGTGATTTGCTTGATAATGAGTTGGGATCGGTTCATTAGTTAAATGATTTGATTTATCTTAATTGAGGCAACATTTTTCTCTCTCGTATGGAGCTGTACTTTGATGGAGAAAATGTGCTGGTGCACTATTGTTTATTTAGTAAAGACCAGGTCTTTACTGTATAACCATTACACATTAATCTATTTTTATAGTGCTCTACATAAATACACTGTAATTGCATCAAACCAGCAGAATTAGTGTACATAAAAATTCTTCCTAAGACAGACCATGAATATTTCATCTACCCTCCGGAATGTACATGATTGTGAAAAGTAACACAATTTGGTGGCGCTTAACTGCCGGATTATCCCCATCAATATTTCATGAATAAGTCTAAATGAAATCCATGGATGCTTGCCAGGGAGCGTGGCGAGGTAGCTGATGAGCTGATTTGACAGGGCTGTGATGCACGGTTTTACTCCACTACAAAAGGCAGGGAGAGGGGGAAAAAGGACTGAAGTAGCTGGTCTGTAATACTGCACACAGACAAAGACCTAGACAGGCAGACAGACGAGCTGAATGGACACTTGTTAACCTAATGAGTCTGCAGCATGTGTCAGCTTTGGGCTTTAATCAAAACAAACTGATCGGCCCCGTTTCTCAGCTGTGGAGCGATTGTCACACCTTGAGTGTGATAAAAGACTGTGAAAAAAAACACCAGGGAGGTGTCTGTAGCTTTGTCTGATCCCTGCTGTCAGTTTTACCTTTAAAACCAGGTTTTCCCCCTCTCATCGTTTTCCTGCTTGCCTAAGAATTGAGTGGAGACACCTGCTTACAGAATGGCAATTATGTCACTTCCAGGTGTTACTTCACAGCAGTTTAAAGCTGGGTTGAAGTCTCTGTCTCTGTCTCTTCTCCTCATGTGAAATGTCTTTTGGATGTGCTTAAGTTGAGGTGTATATTGACCGCCAGGCTACAGTGGCACTGAGAGTTCAGGTGAGATCAGCTTATCTAAAACAGCACCAGAGTACTTCAGCTGAAATATTAGCCTCATCTCTCAACCAATAACCTTAGATCTGCAGCAGTCACTGAACAGAGCCAGCTTTGGTGGACTTTGTGAATTATGCCTGCTCAGTCAACACTTCTCTTTCTATCTCTCCCTCTCTCTCCCCCTCTTTCCCTCTCTTATTCTCACTCTGCTGTCTAATACTACTCATTTGCTCCTGCCACCTCCACACTCACTCTGCAGTTGTATACACAACAGGCTGATTGCACTGCGCATAAGAGATTGCTTTCGAAGATCCCATTTAGGTTATCGGGGACTAACTGTGTTTTCATGCAACAAGCCTACGAAAAGTGATGAGTGCAAAATACAAAACATTAAACTGTAAGCTCTTTGTAAACAGACAGTTATAAATTTTGAACATTATGCTGTTTTGTTTTATTAACAAAGCAGGCCATTATAATGTACTGTACAGCAAATGCTAATAAGTTGCAAATTGGGTTTTGTGAGCTGGTAATGAATTTTGAGTAATGGCATAGTGAGCCTTCGAGTGTTTGTAATTCTAAGCTAATTTCATTGCAAATCAGTGAAAAAGCACACTTTACCCCTCTGCACCGCCCCGGGTTTTCACGTACTGGCCCTAATCGAGGGTCTTCTGTGACCAAACTCGTCAATACAAATGACTTTAATATGCATGTGATTATTGTACACAATCATTGTCGGAAGGAAAGAATCAATCATTGTCTTATGGGCCTTTAATGCGACAAATTGTCCAATGCATTTTGCTTTATTGACAGCATGGAACTGAGGAAAAGTGATGCTAATGATATCATTTAAGTGCAATCACAGAGTGCCAGACTCCTCCTCTTTTCCCACTCTCTCTCCCATGCTGGTTCCCCTCTCTGCGACGGATCATTTATCATCTCCAGATACATCACGGTTTATAGCCAATTATCTCTTAGGATCCATTATCTATTCCAGTGTTATCTTTCGTGCTTTGCTTTATCTTCTTGCTAGAGTGCATGGCCTACAAGTACTGTCTTAAAGGAGGTTATGTGCCACACACAAAACAGATTAAGATTGCCCTTACATTTGCATGCTGCTTGTACTTAATTTACGATACAGTATCCTTTAGAGGAATATCAAAATCCATGACTATTAACTATAAAGAAGTTGATCATATGATAGCCATCAAACATTTCACATCTAACATTTTTCATTTGGGCTCTCATAATTGATAACTGCATGTAATGGAAACTTTTTTCAGCTTCTTTTCATAATTTGGTTCACTCCCGGAACCTGGTAAAAAATCTTTCATGAGCAGCCATGAACACTATAGTAGCAGCCTATATATTCATTAATGAATACAGAATCTACTTTGTTGCTATTAGTCAGAAAATAATCTATTGATTGAGGTTCTTTCAGAGAGCTTCATTTGGAACCCTTCAGGGGACTCAAGGATTAGTTTGGCCATCTGAAAAGGCTAATTTCCTGGAGGGTGAAAACATATAATACCGAAACTAACTACACCATGCAGTGCTGCCTGGAGGATGATGGGTGTGCCTTCTGATTTGTGATTCTTTGCAAAGTTTCTTTCTCTAGGCTATTCAGGGAGTTTTTGCTTTCACTGTTCACATTCCACAAACAAACACGAGTTTTGAATCTCTATAATGCTGCTTTATGACAATGTCTACTTCAAATAACGGTTTACAAATTAAATTGAATTCAATTGAATTGATATCCTTCCCCAAGCTAGATTATATGCAAATAATTGTATTGTCTCTATTCCACCCAACAGAAACAGCAGGCTCATCAAGTTTTTGATAAGTGAAATACTAAACCTTTGATCTGATACTGGAAGTTTAGTAGCTGTCTGAGTGATGAAGAGTCTGTCTAGGTAACGAAGAAACATCATAGGGTTCTCATGCAAATAAAAGTAATAGGATCAGATCATAAAAAAAGGTCACTGTGGAAGGCCACACCAAGACCTGTATTGCTATTGCAGCCCTTCAGTACAATGGAAAGACTTTGTTATTGTAAGACTCGTCAAGTTTACTGAGTGGCTAAACAATAGAAAATGTTTGTCTGATTCATTCTTTGCAAAAGTGTACAGTAAGTTTTGCATTCTCATGGTTCTTTGCTTGTTACTTTGTGTTTCAGCTGGGTGAATAACTTTGGTCATGAGGGTCTCGGACTGCTTTTGGATGCGTTGGAGAGGCTTCTCGACAAGAAACAGTAAGTGTGTTGAGTCTCACAGCGAGCCTCTTAAGCAATTCCCTTTGTGCAGAAAAATTGGTCATGCATGTATTCTCGTCTCACTCTCTTTCCAGACAAGAAAGCATTGACAAGAAGAACCAGCACAAACTCATCCAGTGCCTCAAAGCCTTCATGAACAATAAGGTGTGTTTAACGATTTGAGGGGTCCAACAAAAGCAATATTTATCAGCCCTTGGCTCACACTTGTCATAAGTGTCAAACTATCTCCATGTAGAACTGTTGCGGGGGAAGAGATTCAGCGGGCTCCAAAACATGTTCAACCACTTGAAAATCATTTCAGCTGCCCTTTACACATCTCTGAGAATAAATGAAATATCTCAGTGAGATGGAAACGCTGTTTCTCCCCATTACTCAAGCAAAAACAGAAAGTCTTAAACGCAGCAGTGAAGACAAAACCCTCTGATTTGTTTAGTTTGCAGATATCAGGTGTATGCAAGCCCTTTGGGTCTTAGTGCCTAATTCATTATTTTACCTAGCACTTTCCTCTGTGCTTGTACGGAGTATAATTTTACAGCCTAGTCACATTTCCCCTGATTAAATATTGGTATCTCTGCTAAACGTATTGTGGTGAATTGCAGTACTTTAAAGCTTAAAAGGATAAGGATGAAGTTGCAAAGATATGATGCAAATTCAATTGAATTAATTTATCTTAAACCTTTTCTCTACTGGCCTAATTGGCTCTTCCTTAAAAGAACAAAGGCTAAAGTTGTCCTTACACTAGGGGATCCCAGTAATAATTCCTTGCAAAATGTTTCTGTTCTATTGGTGTGATAAAATGAGATCTGTTGACAATTTTCAGTATGGCCTGCAAAGAATTCTTGGGGATGAGCGAAGTCTGCTTCTTCTGGCGAGGGCTATTGATCCCAAGCAACCGAGTATGATGACGGAGATTGTGAAGATTCTGTCAGCCGTCTGCATTATTGGAGAGGAGAACATGTAAGCTCATATTGCTCGAAGAATTTCAAATGTTCTTATTACTGCAAAGAATCCAAGGACAGTTTATGATCTTGGTGCATTTTCAAGTTTAAAAGCAGATAACGTGGTCATGAGATATTTCTTAATAATGTGGAAACTCATATGTACAATGGAGGCATCTTTACATACTGGTCTTTGAACGGTTAATAGCCTAGGCATAATGTCTCATTTCACTGCAGCAAGTTTCTCTCCGCAAAGAAAGCCTTCTGGTTTATAATCAGATTAAAAAAATATATTTGTAGACAACCTGTCAGAGACCTTACACAATGCATTTTGTGCTCTCATATTGCATTTGTGAGAGAGCTTTGAGATGTGTCTGAGTCTGTCGGTTAACATGTTCTTATTTAGCTGTTCGGGTTGTGTAATGTATTTAAGTGCTCAGTGTTGTTGGCCATGAACACACAGCCAGGCTGACAGATTATAAATTGAATCCAAGGGAGCTCTTTTTTTATGGCGTCTGCCACAGTGCTGGTCTAGAATAACAATGGCTGCCAGAGCAGCACTTCAAAGAAAGTCTGCATTCGGTGATAGAAAATAAACAAACCCACAAAATATAAGAAGGGGAAAAAAGGGCAAAAGAGCATCTAGCATATAAACCTAGCTAAATACTGTTGATCAAACGTAGTATTATCCCATAAGATACATGACCTTAAAGAAACAGTCATAAATGCAAAAGTTGAATGAAAGCAAATAACCACCAATTAGCATGCTTTAATTTGTAATTTGCATGCTAATCAGTGGCTGTTTGTTTTCATTCATTGCTAGTAACATTAGCTTGTTTGGTCAAGCTATTCCTTGAAAGGTGGTGTTGCTACTGCATGTTCTGTGGTTTTATGTCCCAGTATGCGCAGGCATGCATGCACAGGGTAAAAGTATAGATTAAGCTGGTACTAGTGTAATATATGAGTAGGTTTGTCTTATTTATATGTGTGATCTCTGATGTGCAGATATTAGTGGCAGAACAGGAAAGCGCTGATGCCTCAGTTTGTGGTGAACACCCCTCTCAAATGCCATGTAGCGGTACTGGCTCGTGTTCAGCTCTGTGACATCAAAGCCGAGTGTGAGGAGTCAAGCAGGTGTAGCTTATTCTGAAGTGCTGTTTGAACTAGCATGAAAGACGTACCGCAGCCTACTCCTGACTACAACTTAATCACCCAGATCACAAAACGGAGGATCTTACACTTAGCTGTTCAACAAAACTTCTTCTGTGCAGTTTTATCAGTGACAGGTCAAAGTGAAGTGAAGCGAACTAAGGGAGGATGCTAGCCTTGCTCACAGAAGTATATAGGACATCGAGTCTCCCTTGCCTCTGCATATACACACACACAGAAAATGCCCACATCTGACCGTTACAGCTCTAGCAAAGCTATCAGATACGCTGTCAATTATCTGTGTTGGTTGTCACACAATGTAGGTCACGCTCATTTCATCAGGACTTCACAGGCTTCCCGACTGTTATGGTTACAAGGAAAAGACATATACAATAGTCAGTAGCGTCAGATGGCCTGAAAAGTTTTTGATTGAACCCTGTAGACTGTGTCAAACTGACTATGCTTTGTTGTGTCTCTGTTTAATGCTGATAAAATCAGAAAGAAAAATGGGCCTCTCCTAATGTGATGTGAGGGAACAGCTTTGATGGTATGATAAACTATGCAGATAAATGTTGTTTGCTGTTCCCTGAATGGGCTGTTATGTTAGGACAGGTTCAGGGCATAGGTAATTGTTTGACTATAATGCAGTCATTTTTTTTTCTACGCCACTCTTCACAGTGTAGTCCACAGCAGACACTTTGTAATCACTCTAATTAATGTGACTTTTTATACTTTTATAAAGCTATAAGGAATATTAAAAATTTAAAAAGTCACATAAAGCTAAAGCACATGAAATTTTGTATAGACCATACGACCTGTCTAAATGCAAGCACTTTGGACACAGAAACAGTCTGCAGCCTGAAGAGTTTAGGCATTGTGAAAGTATTGTGTAAGTATTCTGAACACTTAGTACCTAGATGACCACATCAGCTTGGCTAAAACAGTTAGCAAGTGTCCTGCTCATGTGCTGATAAAAGGCTTGTGTTGACTTTAACGCGTTGTGGTGTCTTCTCCTTTTCTCTTAGTCTGGATAAGATCCTGGCAGCCATGACCATTGCAGCCGAGAGGAATAATAAAGAGAGATTTGCTCCGATAGTGGAGGGCCTGGAGAACCACGAGGCCCAGCAACTTCAGGTCAGCTAAGTGTACTGTACAAAAGAATCATGACATAAGCCTGTCATACTCCTCCCACATCACTCACACTCTCTCAGTGGTGAAAAATGGTGTACTTGCAGTGCGCTGGCTAGTTTTGTAGCTCAAAACGTCAGAATGCAAATATTCTTTTAGATATTTTGCTTATGTATTAGATATGCTAAAAGCCCCAGTGAGCTCACATAAATCAAAATAAACACAAAATTGTAGTCCTTGATGAAAGTTTGTTGCGGAAACGAGCCATAGTTTTTAAGGATTTGTTATGCAATGATTGTGCCATGACAATAAAGGATTTTAAATTGTTTTGAAAGGACAGTACCTTGGAGTTTTTCAGGTTTTTTTAATGTTGATCCTATCCAAAGAGCATCTTAAACAAACTAAGTTAAAGTCCAGGAAGTGCTCCCATCCAAACTATTTTTCAAAATAAACACATTTCTCATATGCATTCTTATGCTAATGAAATAAAAGTTTGTAAAATCAGGCAGAGAAAGATCAATAGGACTGAAAAATTACCAATTTATAATTTCCAAAATAACCCATATTCCAAATAAGCCCTCTTATTGTTGTTATTGCAGAAAAGTTATTACTTTTTAAGGGCCCATATCCAACATTTTTCTTGCATTTAGTTTTTTTTGTTTTTTTTTTTTGCCCTGATGTCCACTTATGATATTTGCATGGTTTTATTTACCAGAAACAGTCATAATTCATTCCAACCTATCTTTAAACACACTTAAACTTAAATATGTGTTTGACTGATGTATGTAAATGACCAGTTCTGATTAACTGCACTGTATTGTGTTGAATTCAAAAAGCAGTCTGAAGTGAAACACTCTTTATAACTTGAGCATCAGACTTTAGGCTGAGAAGGTGGATATATGTTTATAAATACAACCCCAGTTTTAAAAAAGTTGGGACGCTGTGTAAAATGTAAATAAATATAAATAAAAACAGAATGCAATGATTTGCAAATCTCATAGACCCATATCTTATTCACAATAGAACATACAACACATATCAGATGTTGAAATTGAGGCATTTTACCATTTCATGAAAGACATTAACTCATTTAGAACTTGATGGCAGCAGCGCATCTCAAAAAAGTTGGGACAGGGCCTTGTCTAGAGAAGACGGCAGCGTTTCTAGATCATGTTGACATATAGCTTCTTCTTTGCATGATGCAGCTCTAACTTGCATTTGTGGATTGCACGGTGAACTGTGTTCATAGACAATGATTTCTGGAAGTGTTCCTGAGCCCATGCAGTGATTTCCAGTACAGTATCATGCCTGTTTTCAATGCAGTGCCGCCTGAGGGCCCAAAGATCACGAGCATCCAGTATTGACCGTCAGCTTTGTCACAGGGATTTCTCCAGATTCTCTAAATCTTTTGATGATATTATGTACTGTAGATGGTGGGATATCCAAAGTCTTTGCAATTTTATGTTGAGGAACATTTTTCTGAAATTGTTCCACAATTTTTAGATGCAGTTTTTCACAGATTGGTGAACCTCTGCCCATATTCGCTTCTGAAAAACTCTGCCTCTCTAAAATACTTTTTTTTATACCCAGACATGTGAGTTAGTTGCGAATTGCTCCTCCAGCTGTTTTTTTAAGAGTCCCACTTACTTTTCCAGCCTTTGTTGCCCCTGTCCCAACGTTTTTGACATGCGGTGCTGCCATGAGTTAATGTTTTGCATAAAATTGTAAAATGTCTCACTTCGAACATCTCATATGTGTTCTATGTTCTATTGTGAATAAAATATAGGTCTATGAGATTTGCAAACCATTGCATTCTATTTATATTTACATTCATTTACATTTTACACAGCATCTCAACTTTTTTGGGATTCAGTTTTGGTGACATAACAGGCTGCTTTTGCATCTTAGTTTCCATATATGAACGGCGTGGACTAGGAAGTGAACAATATGTTTTAAAACTTTAACAATATTTACATCTTGCATCAAATACTTTTATTTAAAAAAAGAATTTAAAAAATGTGTTTTTCCATTATATGGGCTCTTTAATGATGTACATCCTTATGAACAACAGGAACACCTCTTTAGGTATGACTACTAACAGATATTTAAATTGGAAACCATTGTTAATACAAATTGTGGATATTTTGTGCATTTATGCTTGGACTCAAGCTTCAACAGTGTTTAAGTCAGCCTACTATTTACATATTTTTTGTTATTTGTATTTTGACTTGTTTATTTTTACAAAGCTGTAGATATTTCTGTAAATGGAATTTTAGACCATATGTCTAATGAGTCTGCATATAAGTTTGTTATATGTCATTCGACTTATGTGTAAAGATGATTCTAAGAAGACTTGCGTGTAAAGACGATTCTAAGAAGGTGGAATGTAAAACTGCAAACATTTTTAGGTATATCGATAGGTAAGTTCCTTTGATCAAGACTGAAACAGAAAGTTATACATTGCAGCATTTTAGTTCTGGTTTTGCTTATGGTTTGCTTAAAGCTCACACTGACATATTTGACATCAAACCAGAAAAATACTGCTATGCATGGCCAGTGGTGGAATGCTAAAGTATATTGTATAATTGACGTGCAGTTATATGTGAGTGTGAAATATTTTATGGCGGCTTTGAATGTGCTTTAGTGACACTTTGAAACTGTTTTATAATTTCCAAGTCAGAGTTTATACAGAGGTTTTTTTTTTTTAATTTCTACAGATTTTTTTCCTCCTATTTCCAAAATCAACAAGTGCTGCTTTGCTACGGAAGTGTATTGTCAGTGCCAGTCACTGAGTGAGGCCTTTTGGCACACAGACCTGCACTTGATGCTGAAGCCAGGATAAAATTGATAGTTATGTCATTCACGGGCCTCCTGTACCTCAGCTCAGGCAGGCGTATACACACTCTTAGTCTTCTCCCTCTCGTCCCATGTCCTTCTGTCAACCCCATCACCTAAGCCCTGTGATGGCAGCAGGCCGCCAGCAATCACAGCCTGGCGAGAAGCTTATGCTTAGACTTAATCAGTAGCAGCCGGATCTGAGGGAACTAAACTTCAGAACTCAGGGTAAAGAAAAAGTGGGAGAGGAAAGGAAAACTCCGCAAGAGAGATGTTGACTTGATCTTTTTTAACCAGCTATATAATTTTTTTTTCTCTGTGTGCTCTGCCTCTGCAGTCTGGTCTCAGAGGAGAAGAAGCGAAAGGGCAATGATGCAGCTCTGCACCTGAATTTATCATTCTCCCCCTCTTCGCTCGTCTCCCCTCCCCATTTCTTCACTGCTCACGCTGATCTGTGACCAAGCACCAACAAGCACGCCACGTGCCCTTGTCGAACGAGCTCCTAATCTGCGAATTTCTGGTGTAGGGTGCAGGAGGGAGAGATAAAACGGAGGAAAGCAGAGCACGCCAGCCAGAGTGCGGGGAGGAGAGGAAAGGAGGAAAGGGAACCCTTTGATTGCATGCCTTGTTTTTCCTCCTCTGAAAATGTTAATGAAAAGAACCGCTGTTAATTGTGAAGTAAATTAAAATACCTTGCTGATGCAGGAGGTTCAGAGAAATTAAACACTTTAAAAACCTGCAATGGGCTGCGAAGTCTGGCTTTTATAATGTGATTAAAATGTGTTTTGCCGCGGTTTAGGCTGTGCTCCATCTCTGCGATGAGAGCATGCGAACTTTCAACCGTCCCGGCAGTGCCTTTTTTAATTACTCCGCTGGAAGCCTCCTCCGGCACTGCGTTTTCAGATGATGCACGAGCAGCTCATCAGTGCACCCTCAGCCCAAAAAAGAACAAAAATAACCTCTTCCAACCCTACTCCCATCTACCCTTGCATGGAAAACAAACAGTGAGGTGTGTGTGTGTGTGTGCATGCGCACGTTTGTGTGTGCGCGCCACGCATGATATGATACGCACGCTCGCCTGCAGGAAGGCTTTGAGAAGAATCCACACTCACTCAATGGGCCTCAAATCCTTCAAATGAAATAATGGCTGCGGGTTGACAGCGAGGGAAGAGAAGGCAAAAAGTTTAGATGAGTGCAGGGGGAAAAGTTTTTTTTTTTGTTTTTTTTTTTTCCCCCCCTCTCTTCTCCCCATTCTTTTTTGGGGGTGGGGGAAGCCTCAGCAGCACCCTTCTCTGGTGGGCTCTGTTCAGGCTTCAGTGCTTTTCTCTTGCCCGTGGCCTTGTGGGACTCTGAGAGATGGGGGAGCAGGCGTCTGCTGCTTCTGACTCATGGAGGTAACAGGCTGCTCTTGTGCCTGCAAGTCCAGTTTCAGCACTGTGGCGTCCAACAGCCTGGCTGCATATGTCTGAAAAAGAGGGGCCATTAGCACTGACATGTCCCTTAGAAAAAAAACAGCCTGCTGTCTCTCTATCCACTTGTGGAAGCCAAAGACAAAACCTCTTTAGCCACATTTTCCTATGGTTGGAGAGGTAAAGTAAGGGAGTGAGTGAGTGAGTGTCAGTCAGTCAGTCAGTCAGTCAGTAAACAGGTGAGTGAATTAGTTAATGAGTCGATGAGTGTGTCAGTCTGTCAGTCAGTGAGCCAGCCAATGAGTCAACAAGTGAGCCAGCCAATGAGTCAACAAGTGAGTGGTTGAGTGACTCAACAAGTGAGTGATTGAGTAACGCAACAAGTGAGTGATTGAGTGAGTCGATAAACAGATGAGTGAATTAGTTAATGAGTTAGTGAGTGTGTGAAATAGTGAGTCGATGACTGAATGTGTGAGTTGGTGAGTGGGTAAGTTAATGAACAAACGAGTCAGTGAGTTAATGAGTCAGTGGGTGAGTGCGTAAGTCAATGAATTAGTGAGTCAATTAGTGATTAACTGAGTGAGTGAGTGGTTCAGTAAGTTAGTGAGTGAGTGAGTGAGTCAATGAGCAATTGGCTGAGTGAGCCAGTGAGTCAATAAGTGATTGACGGAGTGAGCGAGTGAGTTAATGAGTCAGTGAGTGAGAGAATGAGTCAGTGAGTAATGAGTAAGTGAGAGAATGAAACAGTGAGTTGGTGAATGAGTGAGCTGGTCAGTGTGACACTGGGTGAATCAGTGGATGAGTCCTGTTGCCCATTTCAGTATGCATTTCAGCATGCTCTGGTTAACTTGACTTCACCATTTCCCCTTGGAAGAATCCAATCTTGCAGACTGTTATATTACTTTATTAGCTCAACTGAAATGTGTTTGATAAGCCTGCTTAGTGGTGGGATATCAAGTGAACACAAGTATCAACTTCAGCAGCAGAACTTAGAACCTAATTTCCTTTTTAAACTCCCCAGTGTCTTGTCTAAAAAAAAGTCCACTGCTTGTTGTCCACTCCTCCTCTTGTATAATGTGAATGTGGTGCAAGTAATGAGTCAAAGTTAGAGAAAACGTAAAAAAAAAAAAAAAAAGTAATGAAACGTGAGTGAGTAAGTTAGGAAGAAGAGAAAGAGAGAATGAGATAACTAAGACAACACGACTGAAGCAGAGAGTCCAGAGAGATTTCTCTTTCTCCAGATGGCTGTTGTTCCCCACCGCAGCATGAATCCCCACTAGCAGTGCTTTTCCCAGGGTGTAGATTGGACCGGCTTCCATTTGTGCCTGCGTTTCACCTCTGCAGTAAAAACACAGAACGAGCTGAACGCCAGTGTGGCAGTATTCCCTGTGGCTCGTTAATAAAACATTCGACCCATCACAAATGACCCAGCGAAGACTTATAATGACTGCTTCTCACATGCCGATCAGGGCAATCTTTCGGCTTGCCATCGATCTACCCGCATGAAGTGCATTCCTCCTTGCACTGACTGTCTCCCTGGAGCCGCCTTACTGCCTGTTAAGACCCATCAGCACTTCTCCCTGCCCACTGCCCTGATCCGATAAATCAATTAAAAATGCACATCTGTTCAGCCAGCCCTTATCACCCACCCGATGCTCTACAAGATCTGCAAGAATCTCTTCCACTCACCTCTCACTTCTCCTTCATCCTTTCATGTCCTTCTAATGTCCTGTAATATTTCATCCTGTTTTATGTGAAGCACTGAATGTGTTAAATGCTGAAATGTAGTTATGCAAACCTTGTGAGTTCTTAT
>JAILXH010268125.1:1347-25012 GCA_023558415.1 Piaractus mesopotamicus | reverse complement strand
TTTAAAATGCCCCTCCCTTATCTGTAAAATGTGTGCATAGATTTACTATTTGTGCTTATTCACATAATGGTGTTTTGCAATGTTTTTTTTTTAAAAGATGAATATCCACAGGAGAGTCTTTAAACGGAAAAGAAAGTAAATAATGCCCATAGCTGTTTATTTAACATTTTTCTCTTCTTTCTTTTTCAAGTTATTTCCTTAAACGTTCTTCAGAAATCCCATTTGAGTCATCTGTAGTAAGTGAGGGAAAAATGGCTCTGCGAGGGCTTTGGGATTAAGCTTGTGGCAGGATCATCACAATGAACCACGGCTGTTTGTTTTTGTTTTGCCACGTTACCTGGACTGACACAGTGATTTCAGAATAAATTGCCAGAAATCTATCTCAGTGAAATGGATGTAATTGAAAGAAAAAGAAAAAAAAAAATCAGCCCTTTTGGAAAAGGAAAAAAAAAGAAAGAAAGAAAAATGAAGAGACAATGATTTCTGTCTGATGCTCCATCTATTTTAGACATCAAAAGTCTTTGGCCCCTGTCCTTGGGGAGAGGAGAAGTTGGACACATAATCAATACTCTTTGCAAGTTTAAGAACACATTTTTTTCTAGAGAGAGGCAAGATGCAATCTGAGGACTTGAGAAAAAAGCAGAGAATAATGATCCATTTTTATAGCACAAAATAATCAAGCTTGGAGACTTTTTTATTTGATTCATATCCAGACCCTTGGCAGGAGCTGGCAGGTAGACTACAGGGATTTTTTCCCTGTCATTCCTCCTTTTTTTAAAGTGTATTGTTGACTTATGTTAGAAAATTAGATCCCAAAAGACGTGGAAATAACATAGAACTCGGAACAGTTTCACTGGGCAGACATGGATATGTCTTTTTTTATACTGTTTGAAATAATGTTGAGATTCTCTACAGTACTGGACAAAAGACAATTAATTGACTTATAATGGGTTTCATTTTAATATAAAGGCTTTAATAAATCAATAGTAATGCATCCATTTTTTGTTTAATTAATATCACAATAAAAAAGAGGCCCATTTCTTTTTCATATTTAGCAATTTTCTGTTGGCTGTGCTGTCTTGATATTATGCTTGTGAATATTCCCTTTTACCTTCAGTCCTCAAATTCCTGTCTTCTTTCTCTGAGCTGCTTTGTTAGGAGGCTTTTGCTCATCCATTCTGACAGCGGTGGGACAGAGATGAGTCTTTGACAAAATGATTAAGCATGTGTGTATTTTCTTATGTCCCAATATCTGCATGGGGCCTGGCATTTGAATGCACCCTTCTTCCTGCTCCTGGATCAAACATGCTTATTTTCATGCCATACGTCAGCAAAGTACGGATGCTTGAGGTTGAGAACTGGCCGTTTGACTGGTTGACCATTTTACCTGCTTTTACATTTTCAAAGGGCTCTGTATGTTATCATGGTGTTGAATGACAAATAAAAGCCCAGCAAATCATTCCTTAACCCTGTGTGTACCGATATGGGAGAGGTGTACCATCTTCTGTCCAACATGGTTAAAGACACAGCCTCTGAGCCCTACTTCCTGTCCGTGCTCCAGCACCTGCTGCTCATCAGGAATGACTACTACATCAGGTAAGCATCATTTCCTCTGCTAATCTGCTAATTATCAGCACAGGGTTATTGTTGTTGATGAAAAGTATTACATAAAATGAAAAGGAGCAGTGAAAAAATATAATTAAAAATAAAAACATACATTTTTAAAAGTAGGAAAAGTAAATCATAATTAATTATGTCCACTACAAATGAACAAGCACTGAATAGTATTACGGGTGGGCCTCTCATTCTCCAGAAATTATCGCTAGCAATCAACTGCCATATAACAAAAAATTTCTTGTTTTGTGAATACAGTTATGAAGTTACAAGCCTAAAGTTGTCAAATTGGCTGATTATTTATCTTGCTTTCTAGCGATGCTTAGTAGCTCAGAAACAGCTTGAGCTCACATAAACAAACAGTACTCACTGCTGCTCTCCAAGGGTTTCATAGCACCAAGTTAGGAGCTGTAAGATGTTGTAAGATGTTTGTAAGATGCTAAGGTGCCTCAAAAATGTGTTTTATTAAGTCTCTTTATTTACATATATTTGCCTCAACTCAGTGGATGAAAGTGCACATAATTCACATGCTGTTTGTTGTGATGTTAACGTAAATTTAAACTGTGAATGTGTCAGGCAATTGTGTAATACTTGGCACAGGCATAAACTAAAATAAAAGCCTGAAACTAAATAAAAACTGAACTAAAACGCTTTCATTTTCAGAAAATGAAAGCAAAACTACAACCAAGTTGAAAACCAAAATATAAATGATAAATTAAAAAAAAAAAAAAAAAAAACTAATGGCAATTTCAACATTATTATAATACTGCAACAAAGTTTATCTCCAAGGCAACCTGAAGTGGCCACCTGACTATAGGCATTTTAACTTCAAAGGCACTCATTTATTTTAATTCTTCTGACATACTGTAGGGATTAGTGTTTCCAATGGAGACTCAGCAAAATAGCCCGCAAGATCTTGAAGCATAATTTTAAGATCCTCTGAATCTCTCTTGAGATCCTCTGAAATATTGTGATGGGGTTGTTGTCCAGTCCCTATTACAGGCAAGGTATGACTGAACAAACCACAGTTTTGATATGTTAGTGGAAGCCAGAAATCTGATAGAGTTTTTTTTCCCATAAAAAATGCTCAGTGAAAGAATGTCTGCACTAGAAACATAAATTCATTTTATATTTGAGCGATTAAGACATCATTTTTAGACTGCTGTTTCTCTGTGAGATAACTTGGCTGTATAAATGTGTCAGTCAGGGGCCAGGAGCAGCCCAGCTCCTCTGAAGCCAGTGACAGTGATCAATTCACTGCTGTGTCAGACCTTTTGCTGAGATAAAATATGTTGAAAAAGAGGCAGAGTGGGAGGATTGGAAGGAACGAAAAAGAGGAATTTACCATAGACAAGTTGCTGCTCACTTTGAGTTATGAATAATGTATATGCTGGCTTGTTGGAGACATTGAGAAATATAAAAACACATTTAAGCAGGGAGTATAGCGGCACAGAGTCTGTAGCTCTGACGCCAGACCCCTCTATCTGACAGCAAGCCAGGATCACTACAAACGGCAATTAAAAATTAATGTGCTTATTAAAGATATGCTTTTATAAATATATCTCTACTGCTCCCACTCAGAGATGGATGTATAATCCCAAGCATCGCTCATTGAGCCATGTGCAGCCGTGTCACAAGGTTGCTATATGCAGCTCTCTTCAATTCATCATCAACATGCCTCCTGCCTTTGAACCTCAGAAATCTTTCAATGTAGCAGATTAAATTGGTTGGTTGGGAAATGGTATGGCTATAATTTTAGATTAAAGGAAACCCTTAAGATCATTGCGAGCTTTGATGACTAAGTCTCCATGGGAATGGGGGAGAAGGTACAGGACGGTGGCATCTCTCTCTGTCAGTTCACATCAGACGACGGCAGCTGTCTTGTCCATAGGTGTTGGGACATGCTGATGATCAAAGCCAGCTAGAGGAGATGCACAGAGGCACAGAAGAAGGTGCACAGAGGAACGAGATCAGATGTTTCAAAGATTTTTTCTTTTCGTCTTTAAATTAGAAAAAAAAAACAAAAGAACCAACAACTTCTACATCTTCAAATTCATTTTAACCCTTCGAGGTATCAAGTTAAATGGTAGTTTGTCCTTCAGACTTTTTTTGTGTTGCATCCTTTTTTAGGAGGACATTTTAAACAAAAGGATCAGAGCGAGAGAATATGGAGCACATCTCCTGCTTTTGGCTGTGACTGATGTGAGGATTAGATGGGTGATGTGGAGCAGGGGTTGGATGGAAGATGAGAGGCAGGCAAGAAGGTGCCAGAGAGAGAGAGAGAGAGAGAGAGAGAGAGAGAGAGAGAGAGAGAGAGACACATATGCTGTCTCCACTGGTGGGGTCTGACAGTTCTGGGTCAGCCTTCTTCTTCTTCCTAGTTATCTCGAGCATGCGGCAGTCGTGCTAGCCAGGACGCTGGGAAAATAGGGCTGCTTATTGAGATAATAATATGGTGAACATCAATGACATGCATAAGCTGCAGTCCATACCATTAAGCCAAGCGTGGCGACACTTGCAGGCCAATCAGCTACAGTTGCCATGTTCCATGTTTGTCGTATTTAATCCTATGGTACATTGGATGATAATTGGAATATAATTACACGTATGTTTTAATAATATGTTTATTTAGAAGGATCAGTCTGCAAGTGATAACAAGCAACACTGCTAAACAATAATTCTGTAAATCAGTTTTTAAACGGGCATGTTCTTACCTGAAATATGTCAGTAAATTAAACAAGATAGATAGAAAAAGAAGGAAAGAAAGTAAGTGAATACAGCACTTTATATTTTTAACACCAGCATTCCCTCAGTTTCTGCTAAAATGTATTGTCAAAAACAACATTAAAAGGGAGAAAACAACACACAGTACAGTCTGGCTCATAATAGCATAAGCACACAGCAGTTAATTGATTTGGAGCTCACCAGTGGTTCTTCTTATCCCTGTGTCCAATGTCAGAGGAGAAATCCGTGCAGCCTTTGATTGGCTTATCAGTGTGCTAGCCATGCTCTGATCTGAGACCCTGAGTATCACTGAAAAGCACCAGGCTAACACTGTGTGCTCATGACAAAATTGGAGCACGGCAAATCCAGTGTCAGCACACTTCCCTGCTTCTTAATTTAGCTCCCTGTCTTGATTTCCCTCTGGGTTCATGAAAACATTAGTATACATGGAGATCAATGGGGAACATTACAAAGTAAAACACAGGCCAAAACCAAAGAAATGTCTGATGATATGTTGGCTGAAACGTAAGGATCCTCTTAGGAATTGTATCGTCAGATGTTAGCAAGCATGCGTATTGCAGAACTGATTTGGTTTTGAAATCCAAAACTGGCAAGAGCTTTAGGAGCATTTGTCCTGTTGGAAATGTGCTATAGTCTGCTTAGAAACTCAATTTGTGTAGCATATATTTGAGCCAACCTGCTGCAATAAGAAAAGCTGTTTTCATGCTGTGAGATTTTACCATTAGGAGGTAGTTACCAGGCTTTCTTCTTTCTGAACAATAAAATCCTTCTGAGTTTCCATGTGAACTCCAAGTGCTGTCCTGCAAACAATGATACAGCTTTGGCACTAGGTGTAACAGCAAAAGTGTAGTCATGTCAAATCACTTTAAATCCACCTTACTGGCATCCACAATTTTTTAATACCTGGAGTTAAATAGCATTCACCAAGAATCACTTTTCTGCAACTCTGGTTAAGAGCAAAGTGGCCCTCACTAGAGCCATCATTAAAATTCAGGGGCTGTTTTGCTGCAAGGAGAAAGATGACACATCTCTGGTTGGAAAATTGCATATCTGCAGGAGACATTCAAGGTCATGCTTGGAACATAATTATTTTCCACTCTGTACCTCAGCTTAAGTTGACATTGTATTTGCTAAATGTCACTTGCAATTAAAATTGATAATATAACTCAGAAAAGGTCACATGCCAAGCGCCGGGGCAGCATCTAGTCCCAGGCCCATTCACTCCCCGACATGCAGACCCCCCACTGTCACCCTCACCACCACCACCTCCCCCCAAAAACACAAGGCCATGTTTTCTCTGCCATTGTGCACCTAATTACACAGATTACACTGATTAGATTTGCGTCTCAGGTTTTATTGGTGCCCTTAATTGCCAAAGATGATTGCAAATTAGAGAGGAAGGCGTGGAAGCCCCAGTTCTGTTGTTGTCACCTTGAATGGACAAAGTCACAGAGCTAGTCTTTGGCTTCATGCTTCGTTTTTAGTGATTTCATTATGTGCTGAAGCAAGTCTTATTTCAGTGGCATGAAATATTATTAAAAGATAAGTCTTACAAAGTGATTTATGAAGTTTTATGCCTTAGAGGGTCTTATGAGAATTGTATTTCATTGTAATTTGACAGCTTTGTCACTTTTGTCCTCGCACATCTGTGCGTGTGTGTGTTGGGGTGTGTGTGTCTCACAGGCCTCAATACTACAAGGTGATTGAAGAGTGTGTGTCTCAGATTGTCCTTCACCGGAGTGGAATGGACCCTGACTTTGGCTACAGGGAGAGGCTGGATGTAGACTTCACACACCTCATTGGTACGTTATCAGTAATTCTAGCGGTCCTTTTTATCGCACTCTTGGATTCATTCCTTATCTTAAGATGCATTTTGACTTTTTAAACTGTCCCTTAGTGTTCACGTCTCAGCTGATTAGCTAATTACACATTTAACTACCGCTGAATTCGCTCCTTTATTCACATACTTTTAAGTGAAATGTGAAAAAGAAGTATTGGTCTAAGAGTATGTTAAAAAAGACACTTCAGATTCTAAAGCTGTAAGGCTCACATCTTAAACAGAAAATGTCAAATGTCATACATAGGAAAAAAAAAAAGGAAAACAAATCCACGGCATGATTCTCTCTTGGTACGGTCTTGTTAAGGCTGTAATTATACCCAGAAGTGTTTGAGTGTTAAATCATGTAGTGCACAGAGAAGCACAGCTATAGCTGTAATGCTGAAAACAGTGCGATCCCAGCAGTGGATCTCATTAGCATCTCCTTGTCCCACTAGAGAACCCTTTCACAAACACCTGCACTCACCTGACACCCAAGATAAGGTACACTCATTATGCATAAATAAAACATTATCAATAAAACCGTGTCTTGTAAACACAGTTCAGCCATACTGGGTTCAGTGCCATTGCTAGCTTTATTTACATTCCTAGATATTTATCATTAGTCTTCATGATAGAATGTTGGAAAAGTCTTTGGGCCAGATTTATGCTTGAGTCATTTTCTTCCACTCTTGGGGAATTAATGAAATTAGAATGATGTATCTTTTTTTATTATTATTTCTTTTTTGGGATTATGTTACAAACATCACTATAACTTGCCAAGAAAAGCTCATTAAAAGTTTTCAGTCCCATCTGCAAAAGCTCAAATTTTTGTGTTAGGTTTTCTGAATTCCTGCTTTGCTTTCAGGAGTTGAAAACAAATATTGTGGGGCAGCGTTTTTAAATTCGCTTCTCAAACCTGCAGAACAAAATGCAAATCTCCAGTGGGGAATATTTGGGGGTGGGGGTGTGGAGGGGGGGCACAGTCAAGTTAATTTTTCCCTTTTTGCTCTTTTTCTTTCTCCCTCTTTTGCTCTTTCTGTAGTCTTCATCCTGAGCCTGTGTTCGAATCTTAAACAGGATGCTAACAATGCATTGTGTAATTTGTGGGAATTGCGGTGTGTCTCAATGAGATTGCTTGTGCCTGTTTGTGTGTGTGTGTGTGACTGACAGATCAGTGTGTGGATAAGGCCAAGGTGGAAGATAGTGAACAGAGAGCAGCGGAGTTCTCCAAAAAGGTAAGGCCATTTGTCAGCCTGTGCCATGTGCAGAGGCCATTGGTATGCTACTGTGTTCCCAACACCAAAATTTTCCCCCAGAGCAGGAAGACAGCTCATTGATTGCTTTGGCCTGATCAATAGCTGGGAGCTCTGCTACATGATCTGTATCAGTGTGAGCAGAATCAGTGTTGGTGCCACTATCTGCACGCTTGTTTGTGTCATACTGAGAGCATGTTACAAATATGTACAGGAACTATTTCAAAGCCTTAAGCACACCAGGAGACATTCGGGATTCATACAGATAAATGGTCCATTCTTTTTAATTCCCTGCTTTTTGCCTTGTAGTTTATCCCCCTAGTTGATTTCCCAGTGTAATTTTCTTCAGAACAAACAGAACAAGTAGGAGACACTGGACAAAGCAGGTGAAAAAACACAAAACTGGGAGGATTTTTTTCTTTTAAGCCCAGTGGACTGGGGTTTCTTTGATGCCTTATTTGAAGTTGATGTTGTATTGCTTTAAAACTGAGTCATCAATAATTTTTGGGTTTTTACTTGCACTCTCTCTCTCTGTCTTTATTTTAAACAGATGTAATAAAAATTCTGTCCAGTCCCTTAGAATAACAGTACTGGGATACCAAATGTACAGCTCTGTATATATTCTGAAAATGTCTCATGGTATTTTCTAAATTGGATATTGTGGAAACTTGCTGCAAATTACATATTTTGTTGATTTTTAAAGTAAAAACATCTAAACAAAAAACTTTGCGGCAAACTGTGTAATTTTAAAAAATAAATAAATAAAACATTTTTTACAGTTGCTTTATATTCGATGAAAAAAGTAAAATGGCAATTGTGACATGCAAAAGTTTGGGTATCCTTCCACGTCAGTCAGTAACACCACTTCTGGCAAGTATCACAGCTTGCGAACGCTTTTTGTAGCCATTTAGGAGCCTTTCTATTATTGTTTTAGGAATTCTCACCCACTCTTCCTTGCAGAACACTTGTAGTTCTATGGTATTCTTGGGCCTCTTGCATATACGCATGTTTAGTCAAGAACTTGGGCCATTCCAAAACTGTCAGCTTGTGTTTCTTAACGTAGTTTATGGTGAGCACATTATTTTACATACAACCCTGGTCCTATATCTGTCGGAGAGAGGAGGAGGGCAGGAAAAGTTGGTGAGGAAGATGAGTTATGAGGGGGGTAAACAGATGAGATGTGTTCATCCCAGCAAAGGTGTGGATTGATGTGTCCTGTGGTTGCTGGTCCCTGTGGAGGCATTGTGTGTATGTTTCTGTGACTTTTTGCAGTTCGACGAAGAGTTCAGCGCACGACAGGAGGCGCAGGCCGAGCTGCAGAAACAGGAGGAGAAAATCAAAGAGCTGGAGGTGCAGATCAGCTCCCTGCAGAGCCAGGTAAAACCGCACCTACCACAGCTGGCCACACACAGTGCTCCTCTATCATTGCTTCAGGTCTTTTCAAAGACCCATCTGACTCTCGCTCACCAGCCCTAGGCAACCACATGCCTACTGTGGCCTCTATCCAAAACCCTTCCAATCTGACACGGGCATGGTAGCCATGTACCTTATGAGTGTACTGCATACGCTGAACCTCTTTCAGTATGTGCACTGCGAAAAACACCTTTTAATGTGAATTTTTACCGACAGTCTTGGGCTCCTTCATCTTTCCCCGCAAGAACTCTGCCTCTGCAGTCTGCTACTTACACACCCAGTGTACAGTACACCCAGCTCCTCTTAACACTGCTGCCTTCCTTACTGTACTATTACTCACCAAAAACCAGCCCACTGTAAAAAATAAATAAATAATGAAAAATGAAATTATTTCCAGCCCATGGAGTTCTAAAAAGTAATGCCTGCTGGTTTGCTCAGTCTCGACACTATTATAAAGTACCCTGAAAATGAGCCATACAAGCACTTTAAGGCTATGAATAGTTATTTCTCTGTGTTGTGAGGTCATATTAGGCAATTTCTCTCTGCTTCAAACGGTAATTGTAACTGCTAATGCAGTTGCTGGGGGAAAGACTTGGCTAATTTGGTCAAATTGAAACCTTTTTATCTTTTATCATGAATGCAAGGCTTCTCCAAATGGATATGTTCAGACTTGAGGGATTGTTTGATTTAATAAAGGGTCAATCTCCTCTTTAAAATGTAGGATTTGATTCTTCTGAGTTTCTCCTTTGCAGCCTGTTCATGGCCATTGTATCATCGCAATGAGGGATTGTATTTCCTCTCTGGCTCTCACATCATCGTTGCTTTCCAGACAAAACCCTCAAACCTTCTCACAGAAAATGACTTCTATTTCCTTCTTAACCCAATTTGAAATACTTTAGGGCTGCCATGGGACAAAAGAGTAGTTTGCCTGACTGCTTATGGAATTTAATTAAAAAAACAAAAAAACAAAAAAAAAAACACCACTGAAAGATGAAGATGGTATGGCATACATAGCTGAAATTGTTTCCCAGATACCACATCTATTTCAGTTGCAAATGCCCACACTTTGTCTTCCTATCTCTGCACCTGCTTGGTTACTCCTCGGTCTTGCCAGGTCCTTTTGCTTTCCCCTGCATGAGATGAGTTGCTATCATTAAGAGCCCTGGCAGCCAGGGCCCGCCATTCATTCTCCCTGATTCACCGAATGGGCGCGTTAATGGAGGTGTTGCTGGAATAGGCCATTTCTCCTGGTGCAGCCGTGCGCTTCTTTGAGCGCAGCACTTCATTTGTGTGCAGTCCTCACCCCTGCACTTCATCTGGGCCGAATGCAATGTTGCCGGGCGTTACTTACTCCCTCTCTGCTGCTACTTGCCTCATTCATCTATCGCTCAGCTTCCGCACATATTCATGAGCCTAGGCCTCTCTGCTTCCTCTTACATTACTTGCCAATCAGCCCATCTTTTCTTTTTTTTTATTTCTCCTCCCATGTTATGTGATTCTCTCTTCAGTGTTTTAAAAGGGCAGCTTACCTGCTTTCAACCTGTTTCCCTCTTTCTTGTCTTCGTTCTCTAAGTCTTCCCCTCTTTTGGCTGTAGTTTTACCCTCCGTTTCCCTCTCGCATTCCCCTTAGCGTTCCCCTTTGCTTTGAAGCCCAGGCATTTTCAGCACATTAATAGGTAGAGTAGCAGTGTGGAACCCTGGAGACTTGTACTCCCCACACGTGCTCTGAAGACATGTTCAAAGCTTTGGCTCTGGAACGTTCTCACATCAACAGATATCGGTCTCTTCTGGGGAACCTATAAAGTGCTGGCTGAGAGAGACCCGAATATTAGCATGAGTGCTTCCTGCACATCCTGTGAGCAGGCTGACACATCTAAGAGATATAAGCTTGTATATGTTACCATGTGACATGATGCAGATGTGCTCATGGTCAAATTGCATTCTTTGCAAGACATGCACTGTCAGACCACTCTTTCTGTGCTGTTTACACATAATTTAACCATAACCACTTTATCTAGATTTTCTGTCTCAGTACTTGAAGCACAAACAGTAATGAAGCTATTCAAATTTACTTCTGACTTGAATTTTGTACTGGCTTGCCCTTCAGTTGCAATGAAACTGGGCTTGTGAAAATAAAACCAGTCAGGTCGGCGTATTACAGACACTGCACCACATCGTTAAATGTGTCTGCTCATAAAAACAAAAAAGAACATTTGGGGAAATTACATCATCTGCTGGTCAGAGCTATAAATGAGCATGTCTTTGTTATAATAAATAATCTTCCCATTTTTGATGTATCAATTAGATTACTGTCTCTCTCAGTCTGATTGGATGTTTTTTCACGTTAAGGTGAACCAAATGCAATCTAGTTACTACATGGGGAACTTATCTTCCTCTCACCCTCTAACTTAATTTAAAAGAGAGAGAGAAAAGCGGAAATTTTCAGGGTGAAAAATCAACTGCTGATGCACTTAATAATTCAGAACACAAGTTTACTGAGGAGCAGTGTCTTTGCCATTAGACTAAAAGGTTTTAACAACCTTTGCGGTCAGCAGACTGATCTGATGTTGAGAGTATTCACTGAGTACTGGGGCTCCGGCCTTCGCTGTTGGGCTGTATTAAGCTGACGGAGCACGTGACAACAGTGCTGAGTGAGAGATGGTTGCCATGCACTCTGTTGTTGCCATGGCTTGTGTCATGGGATTCGGCCAGAAGAGTCACCTTTTGATGCTACCGTGCTTAAGATGTACACCGTGTGCTTTCCTCCTTGAAAAAAAGCACATGAGGGACAGAATAATACTGTTGTTGTATGGTGATGCTGAAGTGATAAAAAAAATAAATAAATAAAAAAAAACTTTCACAGACAACATAGTAGAATGTGTTGCAAGAATTGGAATAAGACCAGTATGTATATTTCATTTTCACATGTTGGAAATTTAGTGACAACAGCTGCATACTTTCTTGTCTGTGACAGACAAATGACATGGCCTCTAACACTCTTTGCAAACTGTGCAGCATAAAAGAAAACATTGCACTGTAAGGACACCACCCCTTCCCTAAACTGCAGTTAGTTGGAGGGTTTTGAACAGTCTTCACTATGGTAGTGCAGAATCAGTCTTCTTTTCCCATTACACTTTTTTAATATTTGATACCATGCCCACTATGTGGAAGTGGAATGTAGGAAGAAAGCCTGTATAAGTGTATTTCAAAAGTAGCTGAGTATGTTGCTACTGTAGTGCAAAAGAATAAGATGTTATTTTCTCTCTTTACTTGCAAAGAGGCCGTTCAGAGGGAATTCAAAGCCAGAACAGAGCATTGCTGAAAAGTTCTTAGGCTAAAACCAATGGCTGTGTTACAACTAAGCGAACAAAAAGATAAGAATATGAAATGACATGAAAGAACACAAGGTTCCAAAAGCTGCGCAGGAAGCATCTTTAAAGCGTACAAAGCGGCATCAATTGCTCTGTGATCACAAGCAATTCACTTGGTCTTCTTTCAGCTTGTGCTATAACACTTGGTGTGTCTGTGAGGATCCTTATTGTTTGAGCATTTTAGGAACAAAATCCAAGGGCACTTTCACAAAATGTGACACTGCCATACTTTTATGTCTTCTGTTCATAAAAAAGCCAACACAGTCTGCATAAGCATAGAGCAAAGATGCATTTTGATAATCACCAAACCCACTGTAAATTTTTAACCATCTCATTATGAATTTTAAAATGTTGCACATCACATTTCTTTTGTATATTGAGGTTCAGAAGGTTCCATACTCATTTTGTACTTGAGCTCAATGTCAATTTTCACTTCATTAGCAGGAAAGCATGTGTTTTAACAATTTGTAACTCGGCTGCCTTCATCTGACATTCTGGTACAGTTTTATCAAAGTGTTATTTTCACATTATTTTTTTTTCAACAACATATTTCTTAATTATGAACTTTTCCATTATCCCTTTCTGTTTTGTCCTTTTAGTCCTTTTTGTCCTTGATTTTAGTGCTTTTGTTACTTAAATAACATGATGTCTTCTCTTCTTCTACCTGCTTCATCTTCTCTTTTCTCTGCTTTGGTTCTGTGACTAAAACTGTTCTGTTCCTTTTCTCTGTCTAGCTAATGTAACTTTATATTTGCCTTTCTGCTGCTCTGTCTGTCTGGGTATCTGTCTTTGTGTCTATCCTCCATCTGTCCAGTTAACTAGTGAGCGAGACAAGCTCACAGAGGCAGAGAAACGCATCAATGAGAATGCCAGCAAGGTGGGTTCTCTCTGCGTACCATAGGTCCCGTCTATTCCGTTGCATGCTGAGTGCTTTCACTTGGCCTGCATTTGCAGAAATCTAAATGAAGATTTAGCATCAAATCAAACTTATTATCCACCGAAAGTCAACTTAGTGCTTGATTTGTAGTGTTGGCTTGACATGATTTGCAGTCATTAATGCTTGCTAAACATATATGCTAAAATCAGTTCATATGCAGCACATGTAAACAGTGACTGTGACTGTGACCATAGGAGGTTTCAAAGCACTTCACAAGGTAAACACCAAGGAATGGGAGTGTGTCTCAGTCCCAGGGCTGAATGTAAACCCAGAACAGGCAGAAGACACAATCAAAATCAGCCTCATTTTTGAACATAGGATCGTAGCCCTCTGAAGTAAACAACTCTAATTGAATTTGGCTGCAGCTCATCAGAGATGAGATTGGAAAGGTTTAATTGTGCATCTGCCCTAGTTAATTACACAAACTGTAACTGCCTCTGCCCACCTAAAGCCCTCTCCCCGTTGAACCTTAAAGCCCAACACCACTACACGCCACACATACATACACAGTCCTCACAGGACATACTGAGTTTTACATATCCCAGCCCCCCTATGATAACGAGAGGTGCAGATGAGGCAGGGGAAAGGAGAGTAGAAGGCTTGCCAAAAAGCCATTAGACACTCGGGTGGGTTTGTCATGTCCCCTGCCTGAACTTTGGACATTGGTAAGCCTTCTCACAGAGACCCCACCAACGGGCTCTTAACAGTGGATAAATATATAGTTTAACATAGGCAGAAAAGAAATACCAGTTTTCCTGGATGTAAAGAGCAAAGTACACCTTGGTAGAAATGCAAGAAGATGTGTTTGTGAGAACATGAAGAGTGATTGAGGCAGAGGCGAAGCTGTGCAGTAGAGGATGATTAAGATTCCATCCCTGTGGCTGGAGGGCCTGGTGCTCGGCACGCACCGCCACAGAGGGCCAAGTCGACGCGGAAATGGCGGCGCTCTAATTTAGCAGCTAATTTGCTGCTATTTTCCCGTATTAATCTTAAAAGAGAAAATGGGACACAGCGGGCTGGAGATTGACAGACACATAATGATGGGAAGGGGTATGCGTCAAGGGGCTCCAGTTTCCTGCACAATGCTTCTACACCTTTTTAATTTCCCCTCTAATAAACAATCCACCTGCTGCATTGTGTAATCAAACACTCGGTAATGCCGATGAAAATGTGATTCGGCACATATTACTCCCCTCCTCAGCAGAACAGGGGGTGGGGCACAGGAAGGCAGATTGCTTTGGAAAATTGGGAACTTTTTTATTTAGCTCTTTTGACAGACACAAAGCAAGTTACAAAGATGAAAAAAGAGAAGGAGAGAAAGAGATTGGTTTCTAATCATCCAAAGGTCAAATCATATCTGAGCTATGGTGAAGCTAATTGAAGCATTTGCATGCGTTTTGTCTCTAAAGAGTCTGACTGGCATATTATCGATGATTCTAAATACCTGTTTATGCTACTGAGTTCTAAAGCGGGGCAGACATGTCAAGACATCGCAGCTTTGTTTCTTATCAGCAAAGCGATTCATTTTACTCAGTTTCCTCCATAATGGCTTTCCTTTTGTGAAGGTCCTCTCCTGAACTTCAGCAATAGGGGAGACAGTTATCTTATCAAGGTGGGAAGCCAGGGACCTTCCAAAGGCTTTGTTGCAAAGGCACACCATCATATTTGGACATAAACAATATAAACTGTCACCAAAGTGCACTGTTCAAAGGAAAAAAGAATAGATAGTTCTCCTGCACAGAGCCACTGGTTGCATCAGTGTTAAAGCCCGATTAGTCTTCTCATTACTGCAGCAGGTTCAGGTGGCTGCATCCTATTCATATGCTTAATCTATTAGCAAATTACAGAGGCAATTTACATGTTAATCAAGTCTAATGGTTTACTCTCATCTGTTACGCTTTATGATTAAATGAGATGAATCAGACTGCACACAGCACTCTCCATATTTCATATCCAAATAAATAACGATGCTATCATTTTGTCAGTCAGCACATCACTCCTAGTATCTTTCTGATCATTCTAATGCATGTGTGTTCTGTGGTTTGTCTGAAAGCAAAAACATGATCATTTCAAACTCGTTCCCATGCTACTTTTGCTTTAGCAGATGCCAGACTGTCCTCCTCCTGCTGTTGCCTGGCACGAGGGTGACTAGAGTGACCTGAAATGTGTGTGTGTGTATGTGCATTTTGTATGTCTGTTTATGTGTGAGCTGTCTCTGAGGCCTGAGAAGTTTGATTATAGGCTGTTTTCTCATCAGAGGTGATATGGCTATATGAAGTGTCACTCAGAGTTCAGGCTTTTCTCACCTCCTCCCTATGTTTATCTCACTCATGCCAGTCCTGAATGGATCCAACATTTGCCGTCAGACAGAGGCATGGACACAAATGCACTACTGCGCATGCATGCTCACAAGCACACACTTTTAATGTATTTTTATTTTTTTTTTTGGGTAGTTGTCCCCAAAATATGCAGGAGTGCACCAGCTACTTGAAATGGCATCATATACATAGAAACCTTTAAGTACCTCTAAGCACAGTTTCCTTCCATTCATGTGACATATCTGACCTTTTGTTTAAAAATAGGGACCAGATGTGTGTATTCAAGAAGCCACAGCACAAAATGTGCTTTGATGCGGCTGAAATACAAATATGAAAGTTGTGTCTAAAATTAACACTCAGTTTACAAAGTCTGTAGCTAATCATTCTAACTGCACATAGGACCACTTACTAATGGCACTCGAAGAGTAGCCTTTAAAAGGCATAATAAAATAGTGGGGCCAATAACAAGTTTGGAACGTAAGAGAAAATGCTAGTTCAGTGAAGAAGCGATAGCTTTTAGATAGATTTTTTTTAGGGCTGAGCAATATGGCAAAGACATCACAATACTTCAAGACATTTTCATAATAAATAAAACAATTTTTTGTGTTTTGATAAGCTGGAACAGACAAAAAAGTTACATTTTAAAAATAGCATCAAAACTATGGGTACAGTGTTTTTTATTTACATTTCGCCTACTGTTCTGCACTAAATCAAATTAAACAGGACTAATTTTGCTCTCTTTGTGATATAACATGCAAGTGATCACTGTTCTTTAAGTACTGGTGCTGTACACAGAATGCTTTGAAAGCACTTAATACAACATAGCGATGCATATTTTTACATTGCCCAACCCCATTTCTTTGCCACCAAAACGTTCTACAGGGGCATTATAGAATTTTGAAAACAATGAAATTGAAAGTTAATGCTAATTCTGATTCTGCTGTTTTTTCTGCTGTTCATAAATCAGTTTGAGGCCTGTGCCTCTGTCCGTTATGACTGCGGCCATTGATGAAGCAGCCTTGCAGTACGCGCGTTTGAGGCACTACAGCTAATTTACTTCTGCTTTTAAGTGGTGGAGAAAATTCTATGAAAGACCAGCGTCCTGTAGTTTCCCAGACTTTATTAAAGTTAATGTGCTTTAGAAAACTGAATGCATTCCATGATCCAAAGATAACAACACAGTTTTGCACAATTCGTACATATTAAGTGCAGTGTTCTTTCAAATGCATATATGAGAGAGTGAAATGAACGTGGTGTTTTTCTGCACAAAGTCTGTTTTTACACTTGTGTTTAGTACATAACACGCATGTTTTTTGGGCAGAATGTGTCCTGTTTGCATCCAAAACCTTAGGCTTAGTACATCTGGCTTTGTACATTTGTACTGCTTTCAGAAAGTGTTACGTTCCAGTTTTTCCAGTGAGGGCAGCAGACAGCCTGCTCCGGCTCCTTGGAGTACTGGCCTCTGCCTGGCATGGACTCTGCTGTACACACCACCCTGGCTGATACTCACCACTGCTGTGGGATTAGAGCCCAAGGGAAGGCCACGGTGGCCTTAATGCCTCTGTCTGCTTTTATCAGCTCACACAGGGAAAAAGATACACACGCACACATTTTTAGACTTGTTTCACAGTAGTCTCTTTTTTGCTGTGACACACTGTGCTTTCCCCCTTCCCCCCATCCTGTCCAACCACCAATATCACCGGCACTCTTCCCCAGCCTTGTCTCACCCATTAGCCCTGATGGAGTAACGCACGTAATGGTGATAAAAGCCACAGCTTTTGAGTGTAGAGGCTGAAGGGGGAAACTACAGTGGTTCAGAGCAGCCCCCTGTGTCTTTGTGGATATTTCTGACTCTTTTCTTTCTCCTTCCAGATTGCAGCAGGTCCTGTAGCTCCTGCTGCTGCTCCAAGTACTCTCTTACCACCTGGGGGAGTCGCCCCTCCACCACCACCCCCTCCCCCTCCCCCACCTCCGCCTGGAGGAGGCCTACTTCCTCCACCCCCTCCACCTCCTCCCCTTGCAGCAAGCATAGGACCACCGCCGCCACCACCGCCACCTGGATGTGGTCCTCCACCTCCACCCCCTCCCCCTGGCGGTGGTCCTCCACCTCCTCCTCCTTTCTTTGGAGCTCCAGGTATCCCCCCAGCCCCACCTGTTGACAAGCTGCCTTATGGGTTGGAGCCCAAGAAAATCTACAAGCCTGATACAGTCATGAAGAGGATCAACTGGTCCAAGGTAAGAGATATGAATGCTCTAACAACCAATGTAGCACCAAAGCTCATAAAACACAACTAAATCAGCACACAAACGCACTGCCAAGTTTGGCCTTGGAGAATTTCTAAATTCTCAGAAGAGTAAAAGAAATCCACTCTAAGGTTAGTGTTAAATTGCAGCAGTAATTTAGTCTGAAATAGTCTGTGAAGAATGAGAGAAAGCAGGGAGGAAGAAGAAAAGGATGAAAAAGACAGCATGTTTTGGAGTGAGTTGGCAGTCCAGAGCCCACGAGTACATGCAGCCTATTAAAGAGACTGTTGAGCCATGAGGTTTGCGACTCACCATTTAGCTTCTCTTTCAAGAGATCTTGCGGTAAACAGTTTTGTTAGCACAAGTGTCCTTGTATCCTCACACTCTTAGCATAACTGAATGAAAAACAATGCATTACATAAGTCTCGTTACATTTAAATACCATTTCTGTGGGCTAATCTTTGCATTACTCTTTGTTTTTTGTTTTTTTTTAAAAGCTTAACCATCATTAATATATTCATTGCCTCAGGGGCCCGTTGAGTTTAAATCAGTAGTTGAGGGTGCACGGAGGAGGATTGTGTTAAAATAGCAGTATCATAAATCAGTTTTGATTATGAGAGTCAGTGGTAAATAGATATATTATTAAATGCATAATGTATGTAAGAAAGAAATAGAAAAAAGTATTGTGTTTTTGTCCATCCATGTTCTCTCTCTGCAGTAGCCAGCATACATTATGCGATACAGTAGCTAGAATGCATTAGTTCATGCAATCTTTGGGAATACCCACAGCAGTAAAGAAATCCAGACTGCTAGCAAAGCCTGATCCATAGAATACAAACAGCTGTGGTGTAATTAGCATTAGTGGTGCTCTTACTCTTACTTTGGTCATCAAACGGTTTAGCTTTTTTTCTTCATCAAAGACACAATTCATTTGAAAAAAGCCTGTGGAGTCCAGCATGTGGAAATTTAGCAAATCTAAAGAAGCAAATGCTAATGCTAAAGCGCTTGGAAATAGAATTATTGGGATCAAAAAGAAAATGTTCTGTTTAATTTTATAACCTGAATAATGTAAGCCAGGTAAGTGCACACATCTTGTATTAAAATGCTGCTGCTGGTGCTACATCAATACCAAAATGTTGTAGCAAAATTATCTATGACTTGTGTTATAGAGCCCATTGCCTCTTCCTTTCGATGTAGCTCTTTATTTGATTGATGCTACTAGTGGGTTTCATGTGTTCATTTAGCCCACACACTGTTAGCTATGGAAATTTAAATCAAAATAGAAATTGGCCATTGCCAATTTAGCTGTAAAGGAATTGGAATTGGCCATGCATCTGCTCCAAAGTGCTTGTAGTCTTTACAAATTTCTCCCATCTTCAAGATATGTCATGTAAAGGGGGATTCCTAGTTTTTGGATTAAGCCAAAATGCTGTTCAGAGAGCAGTACAGCTGTAAGAGGTGAGTAGGCACCTCCTACAGCTGTGATGGTTAATTTTTGTATTTTTGGCTTATTAACATTTAAGGTTTTGTCTTTTTTGCTCAGTGTAAGAACTTCGTATAGTTTAAGGTGCTGGTTCTAGATTTCTGTTTAATACATTGTCAATTATCTGTGATATTTCATTGCTTGGCCTGATTAAAAACATACAGGGCAGGTTTCTTAATAACCTCAGATGGGAGGCAGCAGGCCTTGAACCTTGCTTCAGATAAGTTCTTTGGAGAATCTTCCTTAGATACCAGGCAGCAGTGTTGAACAGGAGATATAACAGCTGTCCTGTGTAAGCAGAACCACATGAATGCGAATGGAGGAGTAAGATTGATTATAGCAGCATCTGCAAAAGGCAGGCTATGACACAACACTCAGCTTGCTCCCTATCTACACCTCATATGCATATTTATAAGGTACACTGTAGGCAGAACACAGGCAATGGCTGTTGCATCCATGAGTTGGGAACTCATCAAAGCACATGTAGTGTGCATCAAATGGTGTGTATGGGTATACATTAAAGCATACATGTGTGTCTATGCATATGTCAGCATGCACTGTATGGCCTAGCCTCCACACTCAAATAAGTGCATTTATGGGGAATTAGCCATACCTCTCCAGGCAGACGTGTGGAGAAATGCAAATGGAGCGGCTAGATGGTCCTCCGAGGCATTCAGAAGCACTGGAGGGACAGCGGTGTGTGCCTCAAGCAGAGTGACAATTACGCAGAGTTACAGTTATCCATCATCTTGGTTAGGGCCTGCTAGCCCCTAAGACCTTTTTCTTAAAAAAAAAAAAAAAATTCTGAATTGAAACAGAAATATAAATGGAAGAAATATTCGGAGCGATTTACCCCCTATGTCCTCACACACAGATCCGCTAAGACACGCACTCTCTCACACTCAGTCATTTTAGGATGTGATATGCATAGTAAAGCTGTGATCTCACAAATGCTGAAGAGAGAGAAAGAGAGAGAAAGAGAGAGAAAGAGAGAGAGAGAGAAAGAGAAAGAGTAAGAGAGTAGAGCACAATGAATGTGTTTTCTTTTTTTTTTCTATAAGCACCCACTGGAGACTCCTCCATCTCTAACAACAGAGGGCAGAAAACAGTCAGATAGCAAAAGCAGCCAGGAGCAATAAAGTGAGGAAGCAGGATTTTTTTCCCCCCTTTTTTTTAAAGCATGTAACAGATTTTCAAGCAGCCACGTTGGAGATTGTAGCCTGGAGGTGCTGTAATGTAATTTCTCCTACGGTTAGAACACCTACACAGGGGAGCAGCACACGTTTATGGAAAAGTAAATGATTGCTCGGTCTGTGTCTAAGGCCGTGCAGAGCAGCTCCATTTCTACCCAGGAGTTAGTGTAGCCACCAAAGGCAAGAGGAAGCTAGAGTGTTTTACACCGCCGCTTCAGCTTGAACAAGGTCATGCTGCCTGGCTGCCTGACCGTGTTAATTACTGCATTCTGAGGAGCCACGCTCTTTGAAGAGAACACTTAAGAGGTTGCACTCTAACAAGCCCTCACACATCAGCGATAGCATTAATGTTGCTTATACTTCTCTCCCTGTGTGACTGAGTTAAATCACAGTGATAACATAGAGCAAATGGGGTCTGATCTTGTCCAGCGTTATGACTCAAGAAGGGTTTGTGGGTGAACAGGGGTGGAGTGTGCGTGTATGCATGCATGCACATACGCGCTTCCAAAGTATGGAGCAAAATTGTGGGACAAAAGAAAATTTTCTGTATTTTTGAGTAAATACCATGACACTCTCGTTGATTCACTCAGCTGTGGCTCTGATGGTGATGATGATTCCTCCTGTCCATGAAGACCCCAATTATGTTCAACAGAGATCTAGAATGCAATAGTTTATTTTTTGTAAACCAGTTTATAGACTGCAAGCAAGTGTGCCTCCACTCCCGCCAGCCATGACTGAACTGCAATTATCTTAATTAGCACAACAATGCATCCCTGGTTTAAGAAAAGGAAATGAAAAATTCTTTCCAAAGGCATCTTTTCACATCTTGACTTAACCTCTTATTTTCATCTCACTTTTTGATGGCTGTTGAAGTGAGACATAATGATGAATTGTGAATTTCAATGTGAATATGCCTGGCCAATTCTGCTTTACCATATACTGCAGAAAGCCACCTGTTTGGGCATTGCTTCTTCCTGGATTTAGTGGGAAAATCTATCTGTGTCAGTGCAGAGAGAGATGGGCTGCCATACATTCAGCTAGTGGTATTACTAGTCCTATCACGATCATGAAATTTTAGCTAAAGATGGGGGTGCACAGGTTACATGTCCAGTTTTTATTATTTATACTAAAATATTGCAATTATTATTTTACTTATTAATATGCATTTGGGGTTCTCAGCTAGCCTACTACCTTTTACTTCTATCAACATTGCACAATTACTGTTTATCTGTGCTACAAAATGTCTATATTTGGATCACTGGTTTGTCAGAAAAGGTCTGCCCTTTGAAGTAGATCATTCAGTTACCTCATACAAGAAGTTATTTTTGCCTGTTATTACCTTTGTAATACCTCTTTATAAAGTAGACACACCACTTTGTTCAAAATGCTGTTGTAAAAAAAAGATTGATTAAAAAAATCCCAATAAGACACAGATAATTGTTTTGTTTTGTTTTGTTAGAGTCAGTGATGTCACATTCGCCCATGTGTTTGGAAGCTGTGGGTAATAATATTTTTTAGGTTTGGATATTTAGCCTGGCTGTTTAGTAGAGATGTTTACGCAAATTGAGGAATTGGAATCTTGCACCACATAAACACTGTAAGTGTGATTGACTGCTGATTTACATGTGTTGTGACCAACCGTTCTGAAGTTCATTAAATTTGCTTTAAATGTGTTTGGGTAAATTAAACAGAATATAGAAGTGAAGCATTGACCTGCCCTGCCTTTATAAATCCATAGCTGTTTCCTTTTCCTCAAAGAATTGCGATCAGGCGATTATGTAATAATTATGACAGGCCAGTTGATCACACCACATCTTTATTAGCGTTAATGATCATTCACTCAAGCAGACTTGACTGAATGAGCATTGAATTTTGCTGCTACAATGACCTATCGTTTTCATTTCGTTTTCTTTCATATTGGTGCTGCTCTTCAGAAACAACCCAGTTTCTGCTATTCTGACCTTTGTGTGACTGCTCTTCTCAGCACTCTGAAGTAGCAGTGCGTTTACAATGATATGCAGCTGAAGTGGAAGCCTCTCGGGTCCTCCACTGCCAGCCTGTCTGCCCGCTCGCACCTCGGGCTAAAGATGTGGGTATGAAAGTGCTTTGCTGAAAGCCTATCAGAACCACGATGGTTCTAAGTGTCAGAGCCTTACTAAGTATTGTTGCCATCGCCATCGTCTTCATCCTCATTGTCTTCATTTTCACTGTCAGCTTGAGGCCCCGTGGGACACGTCAGGGCTGTGACCCCACATCACCCAATTTGCTGTCCTAACAGTGCCTCGAGTGTGTTTTATTATGTTTTAGGCGTGCTTGAGAAATTGCTGTTAATCCTTTGCCGCTGGTCAGAAGGCAATCTGTTGTGCTGAGTGATTTTTATCCTGTAGCGTCAAGAGCGGTTTCAATTTTCCCGATGAGACCTTCCAAGTCACGGTTTCGGCCAGGCCTACCAAAGCCTAATTATTGTGCAAAGTCATGTTGGCTGAGATGGCACTGGACTGTGTGCTGAAGATTCCCTCTGTTTGGTGCTGTAATGAACTGGAGGGAATGAGGCAGAGATGATGAGGGGGAGGAGGTCACTGTCTATGAAGCGTGAGTGAAAAAGAGAAGAATTACACACTTTAAACTCGCACCATTCCCTACGGCTTCTGCCTTTGGCTTTGATCCTGTTTCTAATACCACACATGAATACTGGGGGTGGCAGGGTGTTTTGCACTCTTGCATGAGCACAGGCATATACGCGCACACACTTCGGCAGGATATACACTCAGCATTATTTTATCGACCATCTTTTTGATCTTGTGTGTGTGTGTGAGGATGCACACACTTTCATGCGTGTTTTGTAGCATGAGTGTAATATGGCTGCTCTGTGCTTGCAGATAGTGCCTCAGGAGATGGCAGAGAATTGCTTTTGGATCAAAGTCAAAGAGGAGAAGTTTGAAAACCCGGACCTATTTGCCCAGCTCTCGCTTGCCTTCTCGTCCAAGTCCAGAGGTAAGCAAGGCCGTCTCATTCTCCCACCCGCTAATTACACACACATGCCTCATTTAAGCTACCCGCTGCTGGGTGGCAACAGCTTTCATCTCACCAAACTGTAGGAAACCATTTGTCTCTGTGAAATCTTAATTATCTTTATAAAACTGTCTTGTTCTCTTCCCTCCTTCTTTCTTCTGGCTTTCGACAATCAGGCTGAAGAAGCACTTTGGTGAAATCTCTGTGCCAATTAGCAGAGCTCTAGAGCAGGATTGTGTTTGTGTGCCAGTGTGAATTCAGTT
>JAILXH010268058.1:25798-40261 GCA_023558415.1 Piaractus mesopotamicus | reverse complement strand
GGTCTGGACTCTGGGGTGGTCAGTCCATTGTTCAGCTTCTTTGTTTGGTGTGTCCGTCTCCTTTTCTCAGTGAGGTCTTCTTGACAGCTACACATCCTTTCAGACCCACAGCACTGAGTTGTCTTCTCACAATGGAAGGATGGACAGAAACACCTGTGGATGTTTTTTCAGATCAGAAGCAGCTTTTTTTCTTGCCTCTGAAAGATGAAAGCTTTAAGTGCTGTTTATCTGATGGGGACAGTTTTGGTGGTCTACCTCATGAAAACAACTGCAGAGCACGAGCACAACTACAGAACTCAGGAGAGCAACTGTAAAGTGTAGAAACCCCAAAATGCTGTTCATCTTTGGTCTTTATGAGCTAATGAGTAGAGGCTAAAAGACTTAGACAACTTTATTAGCCAGTGAACTTGTAGATGCGTAGTAGTGATAGGCTGTTTACTTTAAAATACATTTAATTTTAATTGAAATAACAACCTAACCAAATTACTTTTGGTCAAACCCACTGTGTTTTACTTTGTGTAATAGAATAATCCAAAAAATGAATGATAGCATTGGTAGTAGGTAGTGTTGAAGTATAATCCTGTTTAAACCTCTATGTGGACCCACTCGTAGTATTAAGTGAATAATATTTATTAAGCTTAGTAACTGGATATTAATCCTGTACTTTAAAGGGTTCATAAAAAGAAGAACCTGTCCTTTGCCTTCTGTAAATAATCTTGCCAGTAATTTGCTTGGTTTATAAGCCGTGATCATGTTGAAAGTGGTTTTCACACTTAAGACAAGTTCTGCTCACTCGTAGCTTCTGATTTTAGAGCTGGTATTCAAATGATGTTGTTTCAGTCTCGCACTTTGTCTGTTTTCAAAGAATAATCACAGGTTGAAAATTTCGCTGGGTTAGAGCACTCGCATGGCAGTGCTTGGGCCTGCTGTTTTCATGGCCAAAGAGGCCACCTGGGAGAGAAAAAATTATGTTAAGCAATTTCATGCTGCTCTCTGGCTTGTGTTTGTTGGTGAATGCTGACTGCTCAATGCTAAATTAGCCAGTCATTTGATATACAGTGAGCTATCTTGAAAGAACTGTGCGAAGTTGCTTAGAATTGTATTTTCTTATCTCTCTAGCTTTTTTAGCACATTTTGGCATCAGCTAGATTTCATGTTGCTCATACAGTAGCTCCACTGACAGTCCTATAAGAAACAGGACATGACTGAGACCCACATAGACTGCAGGGTCAGGCACAGCCAGTACCATTCCACTGGGTACAATTGCAACACCAAATTGCCTTTCGCCTGGTTCTAATGCTGTGTCTCTCTCTCTCTCTCTGGCAGCTATGGTGGACACACAGACGTTCTCCTGGCCCATGGGATTCGGCCTAAGCACTCTGGACCTGGAGGAACTCGACGACAGCTCACACTCTTTAGACATGAAGCCTTTCTCCACACTGGACTACGCAACAATCTCTGGCGCTGAGTACGAACCCAGCCCGCCCCAGAGCGAAATGACACACATGATGGACCTGACGCACATGTACAGCTACAGAGCCCAGGAGAGCAACTACAGAGCCCAGGAGAGCAACTACAGAGCACATGAGAACAACTATAGAACCCAAGAGAACAGCTATAGAACCCAGGAGAACAGCTATAGAACCCAAGAGAACTGCTATAGGGCCCAGGAGAACAACTATAGAGCACAGGAGCACAACTACAGAACTCAGGAGAGCAACTACAGAGTGCAAGAACCCCAAAGTATGCATTTCGCTTATTTGAACACAGTTACAAACAAAATGCTAATGTTACTAACAGTGCATTAAAATGGTTATGCAAATCATGGTGATTAATGGTACTGCCTTCCATTCATTCTTAGCCATGTTATCTTATTTCAAAAGAGATGGTAAACAGAGATGGCACAGATCCAGTATTAGGCTTCGGTACAGGCCGAAATTAGTAGAAAATAGTCGATTGGGTATTGGAAGGAAAAAAGTAATGAATCTGACCCGGTTCAATCACAAATCTAGCCTGACATCGCAAACTTGCTCGTAGCGCCACAAAAACGTAAAGCGGAGAGGTCACGTGATGAACAGTGGCAACATAGGTCATGAACAGTGGCAACGCAACCCAGTATTAACATGACAGCATTGAGGCGTGAGAAGAAAAGTTAATTTAACCATTTTCCCATAAGTTTATGAATTTTGTTTTTAATGTAATTATGCACTAATTTTAGATCGATGTCTTAACTTTGGTACTTCAATTAAAAATTAAAGAGTTAAATGCGAAAGTTTGGGCGCCCCTGGCCAAATGACATATTTTGTTGATTTTCTACGTGAAAATAAGTGAACACGTTCTCTACAGAGAGCACACTTCTGCACGTTTAAATGCGCAGCATTTTGGGAAAAAATAATACATAAATTTTGGCCTGTGCAAAAGTTATGGGACCTTTTATATATTTTTTCCAGTAAGTTAAACTCAGCAAATAAATAGAAATTGTGCATTAAAATTTGTAGAAAAATGTCATATTTAATTTGGTTCCCTGTTCCCTGAGGGTGTGCTAACTTATTTTCACTTAGAAAATCAACAAAGCATGTCATTTGACGGTGTTCAAACGTTTGCATACGACTATGGATCCTCTTAAAGCTTTTTAAAGGCTTGATTTAAAGGAAAAATATAGGATTTGTGTCGGACAGTCCCTCTACTTTCAGTCACCAAAAAGCATCCTTTTGAGTCTAAGCTTAGCTCTAAACTTGGTGGGGGAAATTGGCCCACCTGGTTGTCAGTAGTTAATCCTATGTCATAGAAGATATGTGCAAATGGGATATTATCGCTGCCATATCTAAAACTTTGTTTATTGGTATTTGTTTAGAACCAACTGGAAACACTTTACATTATCTCACCAAAAATGAATAAAATATTGGTAATTAATGTACAATAAAGTACAATAAGAACAATACGAGATTTCTTCCTTCCCCTATAAAGATGAATTAAACTGTTTAATTCAATATATAATTACATCTGAATAATATAGAAAAAGCAAGAGTCAGAACTCTCAGCCTTTAGAAGTTAATGCCTAACAATTTTTTAGCATGTAGTCAACCATTTATTTCCACTTTTTAAGCAATACCAAGCTGCTGGTCGCATTTTAAGTGAGAAGGTGAAACATTAATTTTTAACCTTATGTGTTATTTTCATTTCATTCAGGTTCAATTAAACTTGAGCCAGAGTCTCCTCCACAGTACGCAGAAAATAGCATGTCATTCTCTAAACTGCACGAAGACCCCTCCACCTCCGTTTTAAACATCGAGTGCCGAGTGTGCGGGGACAAGGCCTCCGGCTTCCACTATGGTGTCCATGCCTGCGAAGGCTGCAAGGTACAGTTAAATACCACTTCCTGAAATATCACTTGTCTTTATGCTGGCAAGAAACACAGCACGCTTCCTTATACATGCTGCATGCCTAAAATCAAAAATGTGTTATCCAATGCGAAATGTTAAAAATGTGTTTTCAATGTGAAAAAACCTCATATATGAGGCTTAAAATTTTGAAGTTGGGCTATCAGAAAAGGTAAAAGCTAGTCTGTAGAAACGGCTGCCTCTAATTAAAATCTGTGTAAATAAAAAAACAGAAAGCTTCCCAGACCATAGTGGTTCAACAGTTGTCTGATTAATCAGATTGCTTAAAGTGTTTATAGTGTTTACTTATAACTTTTCATGTAATAAATTCAAAATAAAGAGGACTGTGTACAACTTTTCCACACTCAGCCGTCACTGGTTGTATCCACAGTCCAAACTGTGCTGTCCATGCATGTGCAATCCACATAAAAGGGCCAGCACAGATTATATGTAGAAGGAATTTACTGTGCAATTTAAATTATTCGCTTGGAATGTGTAGTTGTTGGAAATCTTTTCATTAAGTCAGTAATGCTGATTTTATACTGTAAAACTGTAATGCGTCATGCTGCTTACAGAAAAAGGAAATTACTTATGATTTTAAAAATTGGTCGCATTTAGGGTTATAAATAATATAAATACTAAATAATAAGGCCTATTATTCATTAACTACGCAGACTTCAGTGCAGACTAATGGAGCTATTCTTAGGTTGTAGAAGTGTGTAATAAAACTTGGCTTGGTAAGGGGTTAATCACCTCTTCATTTGTAGTTAGTCTCATTTTCACAAATTTTTCACAAGATTTAATCTGCTTATAAAGTAGTGTATTTTGTTGTAGCTTAATAAGTGGACAAAATAAGCGTAATCAAACTGTATTTACTACTTTCAGTAATTCAGTAGCATTATTTTCATCATGTGAACATATCAAATGTTCAAATTATGTGATTTTGAACCAGTTATCATCACCGATGTTCAGTGGGGATGTTATTAGTGCAAAATCACTTTATTGTAATGCGTTACCACTAAGACTAGTCAGCACACAAACCTCATTTAGGCCAAAAAGATCAGAAAGAGTTTCAATATGTGCTTGGAAGTTTTATATTTTGGGAATATTCAACCGGCTCTCCATACCAATGAACATGAAGCTGAGTGTTGAAGCTAAGTGTACCCAAAGGATTAGCACAGAGCAGCTTTATTTTCAGACATTAGTTGTTCATTTTCAGCGTTAACTGAAAAGTAACAGTAAGAAATTTTCAAAGGTTGCTGCTTGTTTTTAACAGGCAGTTTAACTGACTTTGCACATGACGTTACAACATTTATAATCATGTAGTGGTTTAGTTTTTATTTGGTATTTTTTTCAAGAAGAAAGAAAACAGATGCTAAGTCTCATATCAAGGTAATTTTAATACTGCATGCCCTATAAAGAGAAGACTCAAGCATCTAACCACACACGAGCACTGAATGCCCAAACACACACAAACTCCTTCCCGTCATTCAGATAAATTAAGCAGAGGTTTCAGTTCGCACCCAGACATGTAGATGAGGTCAAAAGGTATCTGGCTATCTTTCCTCTGTCTGTCACATGAACCACAAAACCCCATACAAGTTTCCACACAAAGAAATATGTATGGGCAGAAAGATGTGTCTGAATAAGAATAATCATGTGAGTGGGCGACCTAGACTTGTCAGATATATTTCCATCCCACATACTCTAGACATGGTGCTTCTCGAAGTAAGTGGGTAGGTGGGTGGGTGGGTGTTTTTTCTTGATACACCTTGGAGGAATAGTTCTGCAAAAAATCAAATTCATACTGTTTTCCCCTCACCTCAAATGTAGTCCAGCAGCTGAGACGTGTTTGATGTCTGAAATTAAAGCTTCTTCAGCTTTAGCACTGGAGATACGAGGCAAATGACAACAAGGCGGAAGCAACAGTTGCTGTTTTGCTAAGTGCGAGCTTAAATCATGAAATACTTGTCTAAATCTTAGTGATCACAAATGTAAACATACTTTTGTTCATGTTTTGTGGTGTAGATTTTGATTTTTCAGCGTCAGTTGGGCATCAGGCCTTCAGTATTTCAGTGTCATTCTTACGCAAAAGTTTGAAGTCAAATTACATGAAAATTTGTTGAAAATTAAGGGGAAATAAGTCCCTGTCTAACGAACAAACTTAGATATTATGCATCTTTCTGTGCGTAATTTCTCTTTATTTGCTTAACAACTTAACAAAATGCAAAAAAAACAGTAAATCATAAAAATATCATTTATATACATTAATTTATATACATTTATATACATAAATCTAAAAATAATTTTTTAAAAAAGTGCCGTAACTTTTTCTCAGGCCACATTTTATGGGTTTTTTTTCGCCCAATGTGTTTAATTCAGCAAATAAACAGTAATTGCACATTAAAATGTGCAGAAGTGTGTTCTCTGTAGAGGATGTGGTAACTTATTCTCACTTAGGAAATCAGTCATTTGCCCAGGGGAGCGCAAACTATATATGTATGTACGGGTGATATATAATGATAAAGTACAGTAAAGTAAAAATGTGACCAAGTTGCTATGATAGGCAGCAAGTGAGCAAAATGAGCACTTAGATTAGCCAACACATTACAGTCATTTACCACTGTTAAGGGATGTTTTTAAAAGGCTAGTTCGCTCGCTGGTAGTCAATCAGGCCCAGCTAAAGAGTGTGCGAGGTGTGAGGTGTGAGGTGTGAGGTGTGGAAAGGAGCGGCTGACTAAAACCTGCCCTCGGTAGGATTGATTGTTCAGACACAAAAGAGCAAAATCTCTTAATTGAAATTACTAACATTGTTTTTTATTTATTTGGAAATCAATAGTGCATCATCCACGAGCCTACACTATAAAGGCCCAGGCACACTTGCATTTGGCAGCAGATTTTTGCACACAAAGTTACATTCATTGCAATGGAAGCAGTTTAATGTGTGAAATTTCACATCCAGTTCAACTTTGGTGAACTTTGACATGCGGATTTGCGTCTTCAAACACTAACTCTACTACTTTGGCTGCATGGACCTCTGAAAGGACATGCTGACCAAATGCATAGAACCAAAATGCTGCTAGTTTTTATCAGTGTCTAAGCACAAACCTTTTCACATTTCTTACCCACTGGCTAAAAATAAACTCATGAAAGAGAGACTGTATGATACACAGTCAGTCAGGAGACTGTATTTTTATATTTGCTTTTGTGGTTTTGCTGTTTTTGGTAGAGGAGTTAGCCAGATAGGCTGTTACGTTAGCTCCTTAGCTAACTGCAACTGCACACAACCACGCCAGCAACGTCTCATTTCTGTTTAAAAACAGTCTCCATTTTTGTCATTTTGTTTTTTACATCATGCCCTTTATGTTGTGCAAAATTGTGGCCAATAGAAAAGGTGGACCAATAGAAATGCTCCAAAATGACTCAAAAACCCCAAAAATTGGAAAACATCTTACATAAAAATTGAAAAACATTTTGCCCTCTTCTGTAAAGTTGCTATTTCTTTGGACAGCAACAATATATATTTTTTTACTATAGATCAGTGGACCATGTGCTGTGGTAGGTATAAAGTTATGTAATACAATGTAATGTTCACTTTTGTGTTTTTACTGTTTAGATGAGTTTTCGAGCCAGCTTGCAAACTGTTGTGTTAGCTCCTTGGCTAACTGCAACTGCACCCTCTGCTGCTGCGCACGTTAGTTATCTATGCTTTATTTGCTGCAAATCAGTGTGCAGTAATATATTTATGTGAATATAATTATCGTATATAGATGTGTTCACGTTTGTGTCAAACCCTTTATGGTTAGTGAGTTAGCTAGCTTGCTAACTGCACCAACGCAGAGGATTTTTATCTTTGCCAGTCTTCCACTGTTTCATTAAAAGTGTTTGGGTTGAATAAATGAGTTAAATTTGCTGATAAACATTAGGTTGAACCGAACAAGTGTATAGCTTAAAGCTTAACAAAAAAAGTTACAGCAGCCTTAAAAGATGCCTCTGCGATTTTGTAATGGGATGATCTTGGGGGAAAAAAACACTCCTTCCCTGGTGAGGAAACTTTTTCCCAGAACCGAATGATTGAATTGAATATGAATGGAATGTTTCTATTGATACTACAAACTGCATCCGAATCTGAAAGATCCAGCTCTCTTCTGTCACGTCAAATAACAATGCCTGAAGTTAAGTTCAGCCAAGCGGGTTAATACATGAATTGTTCTAAAATACAAAAGCCATTTTTGGGTGGAGAGTTAATGTTAGCCCCCAACATCCTATATCTATTTATAGTCCAAAATACTTCTAAAATTAACCATAAAGTGGTGGTGGGGTACAGAAAGTACATGGAAAACATCCTCTCAGTTTTGTAATGCTTCTTCCGTACATGCATGTCACTGTAAGTCAAAATCAAAAGGCCCGTAGAGCCTGTTTTATAAAATTCACGCGCAAACCCAACCACAGTTATCAGCTGAAAAATCTTCAAAAAAAAGTATAGATTTGTGGCTGCAGTGTTAACTCATTTTCTAGTTTCTTTGGTGTGGGTATCAGTGGCACCTGATAAACTGATTAGATATGACCTGCTGTGGTGTGAATTTAGAACATTGACTGGAAACTAATCCTTTACTGTTTATTTATTGGCCAACTACTGTTCTTTTTTTGCTGATATATAGCATGAATAATCTGTGGAGACATCTGGTTTTATTAATGACTATATTAAGATCAGTATTCTGGCCAAAGTCCAATTTAAGCAATGCTGTTGTGTCCTAATGGTGTATTATATAGATAAGCGTTGCCTATCATGAAGCTTTGGGTTATCTTTGGGTGAATAATGACTTTGCAGTTGACTTAAGTGCTGTAACCAAATGTGTACTGAGCACTAAGCTCAGCTTGTGGGTTTAAACCAAATGCAAAATTATAGTTGGTCGTGACGAGAATGAGTGGTAGCGCTCTGATAAATCTTGGTTCTCGTTTTAATAGCTCTAGACAGATAGAACAACATTTTTGAGGAACTTCTTTGTGTGGTGAATGTGAAGTTTCATTAACAAGTCTGATAACCGTCTCGCCAGTTACATTTAGTGGCAGGGTGCTAAAAAGACGTGCATATGGTGTATAGATTCATTAAGGGCTGTCACAATTACTCGATTAAAAACAAAATTGGAAATTAATTAAAATCTGCATTCTTGATAAAGTTATCCGTTTGCATTATGATAATACACATAAATAAGTTCTCCTATGTTTGTGAGTTTTTTGACACATATGCCTAGTATTTTTGCCTTTTAATAGGTTTTCTAGTATATCTTATTTCCAGTTAAGTGTTTTGGAATCTTTGGAAAGCTGTGCAGGGTTTATTACTGTTTAAGTCCTTTTTTTATTCTATTAAAGTCACTTGATTAATCGTCAAAGTACATATGTTCCTTAACACAATGTGTTGAAATATTTCCGTACCTACTTACGGATAATACATTTTGTGTTACTTTTAACACAGAATGTATTTAATCAGAAAACAAGATGAAACAAAGGGGTTAAAACATTTAACACAAGTAAGTTATTTTATCTGTTACCTGTTACATTATCTGTTATCTGTTTTTGGGAGTCCTTGGGGAAGCACTATTGTATTGCCACTGGGAATGGACTGGGAAGTGATTTTCTCTCATTCGCCCAGTAGAGGTGGGCGACATAGCATAAATAGTATATCATGATATGTATCATGATTATTTGAAACAAAATCCGCAATTAGTGTCACATTTTAAAACTGCTGTCAAAAATGACAGTGAATACAATGATGATTATTCAGCATTGTACATACCACAGTGCACTAAACCCACTTAAATGGGACTAATTATGCTTTCTTTTAGATGAAACATGCAGTTGATCAATGCTCTTTAAGTACTGATGATATGAACAACATGCTCATTGAAAAATACTGAAATACTGTCTATCACGATAACAAAACTGGTCAAAATATCATCATATAACCCACCCCTATCAAACAGTTACATACTTGTAAAAGCTACTGGTTTAACTGAGTCATTTATATGCTCCCCCAAACATATGTAGGTGCTTGGAAACTCTTTGTAGAGGCTTTTTGCCCTTGTGCATGGTGTTGCTGTTGTAGAAAAAGGATAAATTAATGCAGAACAAAAAGGCCAGAATAAATACATACAGGTTCCACATATATGAGAAGCTGTTTTCAGTAAACCACTTTGTATCTCTGAAGTGGTAACTTTGTAGGAGAAGGATGAAAACAAGCTTAACATCTGTAAATGTAGCTCAAGCAAACATAGCTTTGCTTATGTTAGAATTTCACTTGGTCCGCTCATCATGAAATGCTCATGCAAAGGGCAGCTGGCATTTTCAAATGGTGATTTCTCATGGCAGTATATCGCTGCTGTCGAAAAAAACCTTGTACCTCCATTTTTGATGTTTTGCAGTTTTTGACATAATTTGAAAATGCCTGTTGTCCTTTATATTGTGTGTAAATCTTAAGATGAATGGACCAAAGGAAATGGCCCAAAATTACTTGAAAAAAGTCTGGTTCCATTGACTTACATTAGAAGTAAAATACGTTTTTTCCTTCTCCTGTAAAGTTATAATTTTGGAGATACGAGGTTTTGTTCTGACAGCACCAATATTCTACTGCAGAACCTTAGAGAGAATCGTTCCCAATGGTGGTGATAGGAACCAGGGGTCTGAAGGGTTTAATGCTGCTTAAAGCTACATCACAAAAAAGTTTTCACATTGAAAAAGTTTATGAATATACTGCATAATGCCTGAAACACTGTTGTTTTTTTTTTAGATTTATCACTGTTTTACCATCATTAGCATTAAATATAAAAACTCAGAAGACACGTAGGTTCACTAGTGGTTTTCGAGGGTAAATAAAATGTTTTCTTCACACTGAAGAGGTCAAGAAATCCTTCCTAACACCTCTGTTTTTGTTCTCAGGGATTCTTTCGCCGAACAATTCGCCTAAAGCTAGTCTACGACCACTGCGACCTCCACTGCCGCATCCACAAGAAGAGCCGCAACAAGTGCCAGTACTGCCGCTTCCAGAAGTGCCTGATAGTGGGCATGTCACACAATGGTGAGACCCCTCTTCTGCAGACCCGTCTCGGGACAAAAACGCCAGAGTGGCCAGTTATCAATCATGCTAACTGCTGACTTCCGTGCACCACTAGTTTCCATTGAGCTTTAACAACTTTAGCATTTTTCGTCTGATCTCTCCCTTTAAAGTGCAGTCTGGGAAAGGCCCTGCTGTTTCAGAGAAAACTGTTTCTGGTCGAGCTGCTAAAGGCAGACACTCTTCATATGGCTGTACCACTGAGGCAGCAGCATCTTGGCCTGCTTGCTTTTGTTGCTTCCTCTTTGCGGTCTCCACCTGCATCGTATGTGGCATTGCTGTCAGAAAGTGCAGAGCACTCAAACGTGCACTGCCACATGACTGAGAAACAACTTCCCTTGAAATGTAACACCCACATTCGCACCCTCTGCAACCTCAAAACAAAGCCTATCTCAGTGCTATCATGGTTTCATTAATTCTTCCATCAAAACCACCATCAGTTAATACAAAACTACTACAGTGTAAAGTACACTATGGCCTAAAACTACCATTTACTGTCATTTGTCATGTTGTTTAATAATCTGTAGCGCAGCTTTGCATCACTCAGCCTTATTGATTTGGCAGAATTCACAAATCTGAAGAATTTACAGTCTTTTTCTTTCTTTTTTGTTCTCATACTACAGTACCCAGCATGCTTCACACAAATACTCACACAACAACTGAGTTATCCTTTACTGCGATAAGAAATCTGACTGCTACCCTCTGATTCAAAAGCCAGTAAATACAGATGTGATTTTCAGCTTCCTGACAGGAAATCTTAGCTAGTTTGCTTCCGTCTACATTAGCCAGCTAGTGGGAAACAACATTTCAAACAGCCTGTCCCCACAAATTACCCACTAAAGCAACTGTAATTTTTCAAAAACATACATGCAAACTCATCACCTTTTGGAGAAACTCAACATTTTGAATGATGAATATGCCAGGCAGCCAAAAATTATCTTTCATTTGCCAAAATATCATTTAGTGCATTCACATGAATCATGTACTTTTATTTTCATTGGCCAATCAGAACAAAGGCGACATTACCAAAATGTGAATAGAGGGCCACGTGTTGTGAGTGGTGAAGTTGGTTTTCGCATGTTCAGATTTTTTTTTTCGATGGCTTTGGAACGGTGTGAAAATTATCACTGTTTCCAACCAATCAAGTACGTCCGTTTTTGTCTGTGGACTGTCGTAACCACAACAAGAGTTTAGCAACTTAGCAACCTTTGTGCATGTTGGCCTTTTTGACCTTCATTTGTTGAGCAATCGATTTTCAAAGTCAAAATTGACATTACTTTTTGCAGTGTTGTTGAACTTCACAGCAATTACAGCAGAATTGCAGCAGGATTTCTTTGTTAAAATCACTGAAATGTTCTCCCAGGTATGATGCTGGTACCCCCAGTGTATTGGTTTCTGCATTTGTAACCCTTTAAACTGAATTTTCATGTATGCAAAACTTTCTCTCACCTTCAAGATATCATCAAAGGTGGTTTTCCTAGACTTTAAACTGGAAAATCTTGCTCTCGAGATCATTGCGGCACCACTGTAAGATCTGAGCAGGCCTGTTTACAACAGGCAGGCAGCAGTTTAACTGTTCATCATTATTATTATGAGTAGACGTTTTATTTCCTTGGCCTTTTTGTATTTACAGTTTTAGAAAAGCTTGGAGGCCTTCGCAGCTGGTTGTTCACTATTCTCTATAAATTGATTTGGCATGTGATCACATTAACATGTAAAATCTTTTTTTTTGCTGTCTGAAAGCTTTCTTTAAATTCACTCATCTTGCACTGTTGCAATAGTATGTAAAGAATTACGGAAGTTTTGGCATGTAGTGTTTGTTATGCCATTGCTGGGTAGCTTCCAAAATATCTACGTGATGCCACAAGACAATTAAATGGCTGCGTACAACACCTCCGCCCTTTTACTCTGTCATTATATCTATAAATGAGGAACTGATAATCTAATAGTTATGAAAAAATTTTGCTGTTGCTCTGTTTTGGGAGTTAGATCACATTTCAGTTCTTATTAGGACTTTACCACAAACTCTTTTCTCTTTTTTCACAGTCACTTTCCCTCAGATCAACAAGTGAACAAGTGTACATGTCTTCCATTTTATCATATGGCTAGGACAATACATATGATTAAAATCATTCCTCAAAGGAATAGAACAACACAAAATCAATATTTAATAATCAATATCAATAGTCAATTATAGAGTTCTCTCCTTACCTCAAATGTAGTGAACCAGCCAGGGCAAGTTTGCTTCTTTAGTTTTACACTATGAGGCTGCAAGTCCAGTGTAGCTAATAATAAAGTAATGAAAGCTTATACCCTGTCAATTAGCATTGTGTTAACTGCATGCCTAAATATCACGTTTGCGCAAACCATGCTGAGCTGTGAAGTTGTTGAATAGACTTGGTTATGTGGTGCCTGACCCTGACACAAAAATATGCTGCATAGCTAAAAACAGTAGTTGCAGCTATTGTAAAGCCAGAGTTTTGTTCGTACTTGTACTGCACTGTGATATATTGTCTATTTCATAATTTATACCATATTATATTGTCTACTATGTAATGTTTGGTATAGTATTTTGGGGCACACCCCTAAATTTCACATTCAGACTGGGGTTCAGCCTGGGCCAGCTCACCTTGCTGTACTAGTAAGAGTCCTTGGGCAACACTCCTTTCGCTACCTTCGCTACCTCTATACCCTGATTAAATTATAAGTCACTCTAGTTGAGCTCACCAGAGCAAGAGACTAGTATTCCCACATGTAAACATAACTGAACTTTTAAACAGGTTGAGTGATGTAATATCGTTCATTAATACCACATTTATACCTAGCATAGATTGTTCTAGAAACGTGGCTGTTGAGCTGCACTGGTTGAATGTGCTTAGGGGAGACTTGGGATGGGGACACTGTGCCATTGCCGCAGGCAGATATAATGCCTGTACAAAAAGCCATAGTGGTGTTTAGGACATCCTCATATCGTAGCCTCAGGTTTCAGGCATCAGACAAAACAGCTTTGGGTTTAAGAGTAACACTGTCATGGCTCTTGAACAGTTTAACATCGGCGGCTACAAACTATAAAAAATAAAGGTTAAAACAAACGAAAAGAAAGACGCATCACCCTTGCCAACCACATAGTTATTTTCCACACAGTTACCCAAATAAGAGGATTCTGTTACTGGCACAGGCTTCTGCCAAATACCATAAATGTAGTAAAGTTTTATTTATATAGAGCTTATATTACTATATTGTCCTTTTTTATATATAACAGTATGTCGTTTGGTGTAAGAAACCAGAAATTATACTAAGCTACATTAACCTCATAGCTCCAGAGCGAAACTAAAGACAATTCAGATCAACTCCATTTGTGGAGTCTCTACTTTTTTAAAGGTCCTGTTATCATGGAGAACCCATTTTTTATCTGTTGCATGTAAACACTGTTAAAATTTCAAAACATTTGATTCACTTCCCAGTACATACGGTCCATATATGAAAACTAGGCTGCAAAACTGTTGCGAAAACCGATGCATTTACATATACCTGCTTATATTCAGGCTATAGCAGTTTAGCTCCGCCCACTCACGCTGAAGTTAGAAGGAGTGTTTCAGCCTAGATTGCTCTTTCAATCAGGAGGTCATTTAGATATGCACAGTAGCAAAAACAGCCTGATTGAGAAAGAAAATGGTCGTGTAAACAATATTGTTTTGACTGGTGAATATTGACTGTTTTTGATACATAAAACCACACAAATGTTGTAGGTGGAACTAAACTACAAAAAAAAATGTGGGATATGTGTTTAATCACTTGTTAGGTTTACTCCAACTCCAGCATTACCCTCTTTAATGGCCAGAAGTTTTATTATACACTTTTATAAGCTAAGAATAGCTCATTCAGTTTGCATAGAGGTCCCTGTAGTTACTGAATAATAAGCCTTAGTATGTAAAAAGTCTGGGAATTTCAGGGGTTAAAAAGGAGCATTCA
>JAILXH010268045.1:251-11190 GCA_023558415.1 Piaractus mesopotamicus | reverse complement strand
ATGCACAATTGCTAAAAAGCTAATAATATCTAATCACATTAAATTTAAATGTAAATTAGCTTTATATCTAACTTGTGAAACTCAGCATGATTTTTTTTTTTATTCAGTGTCATACTTTAAACTTCCTGCAATGAAATTATACGGTGGAAATTAATTTAAGGAACATCATACATAGACAGAATTAAATATTTTATTACCTTGTAGTCATCATCTTTATATTCACAGTGGTAAGGCAAACATAGTACACGTTCTTAATTCGCTTATTATTATGTCTCCATTATTAATCTGTCTGTCTGTCAGAATGAAAACTGCGCAGCAAGTAGCGATTGTTAACACTCCTTTTTTTACCATCATTCGCTGAATGAGAAGCCACAAATAGGGAGGTAACTTCAGCCTCGTGTGTGTTGGATGCTCTTCAGTTTAGAAGGGGGGTTGATGTTAAATTTGAAAGGCGGCTCAGGTTAAGTGTGGGTGGCGGCTACCTTTGAAGTTTGGATGATGGGGATTCTGGTTAAGTTCTCTTGGGGGAGCCCAGTACTTAATCATGGTCCTAACAGTGGATTTAGACTTTATAGGAGTTTACCCATTTTATTTTTGTAGTCATTGCCTGATCCATGAAGATCAAAATGTTTGTGTCTGATTTCATTTGTGCATTTTCTGATGTTCCACTTTATTAATGTATGAATAAGGTAATTTGACCTTTCTCTCTTCAAATTTACACACCAGTGAAACGGACGTTATGGTGACTGCTAAAGAGTTTCATTTGTTCAAAATAATTTCTTGCTGCTCCCGTTTGGTGAGACCATAGCTATTATTATAATTATTATTATTATTATTATTATTATTGTCTCAGTTCAGACAATTATAGGGATAGAGATTTTTTTCTTGGACTGAATTCACTTCAGTTAAAGATTAGTTTTCAGTCACATTTTCAGTGTGATATTGAGCTTGATATATTTGAACCATGATATTTTTTATAATAACAGTTTTCTTTGTTCAACTCCAGGGTGTTAGCTCCGCACTATGACCCCAGATTACTTCATCCTCATATGTGGTCATTGTTTTGAAATGAGACCAGATAAGAGCAGAGTGTCAGTTAAGGTTCTAAGGCACTGTAGTATGTGAAACACTTCATGACTACAGAGTTCAGGACAGTTGGTCTTTAGGCATCCAGACAGGAGATCATCTGTTTTTTAGGAACCGGTATGGTGACAGGTCTTGAAACAGGCAGGTATAACACACTGGAGAGATAATAACAGACAGAGGAGAAGAGTGAAAAGCCTGCAGACCAGGAGCCTCATTTATAGAAGATTCATACATACAGATTTGATCATTAAATGTTTGTATAGGAAAATTCACAGTGATTTATAAAATAAATGGATGGGTGCATAGATTGACAAGTTTCCAAACTGATTAAACAACTAAAAAACATATTAAGCAACTAATGGTTGATGGTTAACACATCTGACCAGATTAAAAAACCTCACAACAAACATGTCAACGATATTAACTTGTTACTGTTGTAGTTTAAGTTTTCACTTTTCTTACCAGTTAAAGCTGCTTTTGTTATAGTTTTAAATGAAGTTGAGATCAAAGGCTTCACCACAGAACATGAACTAAACTGAGACTTTAGTTCAAAGCTGTATCAGACGACCCTCTGCTGTGCCTGCCAGTGTTATGAAAGTGCAGGATCTGTGAAATATTTTTATTGCTAAGCTTGCAAAACAAAAATAATTTAAACAAAACTTGATTAACACAGATTTGTCATTTTTCTTTCAAACATTATCTATGGAAAGAGACCTAATGCAAACAGACTGCACAACAAATACTATTCATTCATTCAGGTGTCTATTAATTTATAAAGAACAAATTAACAAGCTACTGTGTCCTTCAGAACCTGGCAATCCCAGCACTGTGCAGAACCACCTTTTATCTTTCAAGAACAGGCTGATTCAATACATGATCACGAGGCCATTCTCTTCCTCAGCTCTTCCAGCATATTTATACTTTTGAGTTGCAGTGCACTGGCGTGTCGCCAGTTGTAAGTGTACACATTTCTCAATTAAAATGTCCCTCTCTAATGAGGTGTAATGTCTTAGATAGTGTTGATGTGTCCTGGCCTCTGAAATCATCACACACACCCCTCTCCAACTGGCATTAGAGTCTTTCTCCACATCCACATGCAGTGCTCTATGGTCCATTTCTAGTGTGAAGTCATTACCTATTACATATTATTTTAAAGAGTCAAGGGCCCATTTCACTGCTAGGGTCTCTTTCTCTGTGTTAGAATACCTTGTTTCTCTTGGAAACAAATTCCTGTTAATGTACAAGATTTTCAAGTCCTCCTGTTCTCCTTGCACCCAGTACCCAGTACTGGACCACAAATGGCCTATTGAAATCCAGGCTACACAGGACTGGTTCGGAACATAAACAATTTTGTAGGTCCTACAGCCTCACATTCATCAGTCCATTTCAATCTCTGTGGTTTATCTTTTTTGGTGAGTACTGCTGCCCTGCTGGGAAAATTGGATATGAATCTGCAATTTCAACTGACCAGAACAAAAAAGGATAGCACCCTCCTTTTGGTTGTGGGTGTCGGGCATATCACTCCACTGTCCATGGTCTGGCCCAACTAGGAGGCTTAATGCTTTGCCCAACTGCATTTGGCTGAATTTGCTCTTAATCCTGCCTCAGTGATTTTCTGAAGAACCAGTTTCAGTGTTGCAGATGTTCCACTCACAATGTACTAGAAATAACTACATCATCGATGTATGCTGCAGCAAACTCCTCAGTTCCTTTTAGGAACTCGTCCATGAGTCTTAAATGTAGCAGCCACTACATGCAAACCAAAAGGCATTACTGAAAAATGGTATAACCCACTTGGTACTTGAAAAGGTGTCAGTTCCTTTGCTGACTGGTTCAGTGGGACTTAACAATAACCCTTACGCATGTCTATGGTTGTTAGAAATTTCGCTTTCCCAAGCCAGTTCTTCTGCTCTACACATATTATATGGATAAAAAGCGGATACTGCATTTAGTTTTGAAAATTCAATACAAAATTTAATCCTCCGTTCTTTTTAGGGACCAGGATTACAGGGCTGCACCATTCGCTTTTTGACAGTTCAATTATTCACATTTCTATAATAGTCTCTACTTCTTTCTTTATTTCTCAGATTAACCGTTCTAGTACTCTGCAGTTTGCTAATCGGTTGTGTTTTTTTTATCAAACGGATGTTGTGCTGCACAATGTCCTTCTGCCGTGGTTCCTCCCTGAAAAGGCCTGATGGTATAACCTGCATCAGTTCTTCCTGTTGCTTTAGCGTGAAGTGTGACAAAGCTATTGGTGCTGTAGTCCCGCTGCCAGTTGAAAATCCTGTTCTCCCGTTTTCTCCTTCTCTCCTATAGCGTGCATCCATAGCTGTTCTGCATCACTGTCTTTATCCTCACACCATCGCCTGAGCATGTTGATGTGAAAGTTTTGAAGCTTTTTTTTCTGTCAGGCATCAACAGTTCATATGTTGCTTGATCAGTATGCCTTTTCACTTTATTTGGCCTTTGCCACTTTGCGAGTAAGCTGGTGTCTGACGTTGGCCGTAGTTTCTTGCCGCCATGTCGTACCACAGCTTCTGCTTGCTCTGTGTGTTCTCAGTGTTCTCCCAGACTTAAGATGTCAACTGACTCATCCCCCATTTTGAGAATATATGATAACATGTTTAGTTTCTCACTTGGGTTTTCTCCTCCCCAAGCCTTTTTTAAGACATCCAGCAGGCCTCTGACTTGCCTTGCATACAAGAGTTCAAATGGCGAAAATCCTGTTGAGGCCTGTGGGACCTCCTTGTATGCGAACAGCAGATACGAAAGCCACGTGTCCCAGTCTGCTCCTATTTCTTTCACATATTTGCATGGCATGCTTTTCAGGGTCTTGGTGAAGCATTCTACCATTCCGGCAGTTTGAGTTTGGTATGGCTTGTTCTTTATGCCCCTTATACTCAGCAATGTAAAAACCTCTTTAAGTTGTCTAGATGTAGAGTTTGTAGCCTGGACAGTTAGTTTCTCTCTAGGTATTCCTACCCTAGAAATAAGCTGTATTAAAGTGTTTACAATCTGACATATTTTGACCTTTCTTAGATGAAAAGCCTCAGGGCAACGTGTCAGGTAACTTAATCCTAGATCACTAGGATGTGCCGGTTCCCTCCCCTGCTTTTTGGAAAGGTGCCAACAACATCCTTGAAAATGGCATATTAGTATGTTATTTAAAGGGACCCTGTTTTTTGTTGTTTTTGTTTTTATGTAACATTGCCAGTAAAACCGGCTGGCTATCCTATTCCATGTTTTTGCCTGGCCTAGGTGACCTGCCCATGGTTCTGAGTAAACTAATTTCAGAACTTCTTGTCTTAGGCATTTGGGGACCACTAGCTGCTCAAAATTTCATGCGACCCTGTACAGTTTGTCTTCTTTTACAACTTGCTGGCAATGTTTTCCTATTAGCCCACTTTCTTTCCTGCACTTAGCAAACAATGGCTTAAGCATTTCACCTTGCCTTTGTAATTCTGTAATTCTGCTGGTCGTGCATTTGGCTCAATAGCTGGGATTTTCAGTTGTGTTAATTTGGTGTCTTTAATTTTTTTTTGCTCTTTTTCTCTGTTAGTTTTTTCCTTTGTACTCCTTCCAAATATGGCAATTCATTAAGCCAAACTTCTTGCTAGCTAGATCTTTTTGTGTACTTGGAGCCTAGTCACTACCATTGCCTCTGCCTCTTTTGATTCATGTTTAAAAGGTCTGGAATAATCCCTGCCCAAATTGACTGCATAGGGAGAATTTTGCATCATGCTTACATTTAATAGGTAAGCTTACTTAATCACAACATTTCCTTCAGCTGTAGCATAAACTTGCTTGTCTCTGTGGATACATGTAACCCTAAGTTGCCAGTGTGAATTAGCTGTGGCAGGCGTTGAGCCATAATGAGTGTTTGACTGGCTCCTGTGTCTACCAATGCTTTGAAAGTTTTATTTTCACTGGTATTACAGTCTCATTGTTGCTCTACTGCATTGAATTATTACTTTCTGTTATCGGGACGTAACATAACTGGTCTGAGAGAGTAGCGAACTTGGGACAAGGATTTTATGCCTTTGTTTTTTTTTTTAAGCAGCATTTCCTCTGCTTGCCCTCTAAAGCTAACATTGGTGCTCTTCCCCATAGCCTTTATTAAAACACCCTTGTGAGTTTGTTTGTCTAGGAGGCTGCATAAGACCATTGCCAAACCCGCTTTCAAACTTACCAGACCTCCAGCTGGACTTTGGGCTGCTTTTTTTGATTTGGTACTCCGTCTATGTCTGCCTCGCTGCGACAAATTCCGCCATTTCCATAGCTTGGTTCACTGAAGTTGGAATTGCGCTCGATGATCCACGTCTAAAGTTCTGGATTCACCATTCTCAAATACTGTTCGAGAATGATGGTGTTTCCTATTTCCTCTTCGGTTTTCTCACTCGGTGTCATCCACTTTTCATACAGTCCTCTCAGCCTGGTAAAAAGCTTTCTTGGTGGTTTGCCCTTGAGCATGCTGCTGTTGTGGAAATGCTGTCTCTAAGTCTTTGTTTATCTCATACTTTTTCAGGATGGCATCCTTCACTTGCTTGAAGTCCCAAGCATCCTCACTGTCCACAAACACACACACACCGCTCTGGCTTTACCCTTTACCAGTGGAACAAGATGAAGTGCCCAATCCTCTCTCTGTCTCCTCTCTGCCTGTGCCATCTGCTCGAACATAGTGAGGTAATGCTCGACGTCGTTTTCTTTGAACAACAGTATTATTGGGGACTGATACGCTGTTGTATGCACCTCTTCACTGTGTCTTGTGCTCGCTTGCCCTGGTCTCAGAATCTATGCTTGAGTTTGTGAATGCACCTCTGCACCTGCACTGTTGCTCTGATGCTGTTGACCTCTCTGTTGTGTCTGCTTTCTTCTCGCATCAGGTCAAATTGGTGCTGTAGTGAGTACCACTTCTGTTCTTGCTTCGCCGTTTCTCATTGAAAACGCTCGTCTCGTTCCTGTTGGGCTTTGACAAAGGATTGGAACATTTTACTCAGGTGTTTTATACTCTCATTTGCCCTATTTGGCCATGTTGGTGATACTGAAGGCAGACGTTTATAATCCTGTTCTTCATAGACAGCTTCCTCCTGTATCAAACTTTGTACTGCTTGAACTTTTTTAGGAGTCATTGTGCAAACTTGAAGTAGACTTTGTACTGGAAACAGTCTGTTTTGAATTATACTCATTCTTACGTCTTGTCTTTCAGACTCGACTGTTTTCGTTGTTAATGAAGCTCCATTGTGAAGAAACTGCTGAAGTCTTTTGTCGTCTGTGTCACTTGCTCCAGCTTGACTGACCACTGTTTCCGCCAAGACCCCTGTGCCGCCATTTCCCTGGAATCATGGCAAGTGTACACCTTTATTTATCTATACGCTGTCTGTCTCTAATGAGTGACATTTGAGGAGAATTACTGTATCTCTGTATTTGTATTAGGCACCTTTGACTGCTTTGATCGGTGCAAACTTAGATCTTTTCGTAATCTACAGCTGAATATGCTTCCTGTGCTCTGCCCATTAATATAGATTAAAATTGGCAGCTTAAACAAAGGTTAGTACAGTTCAAGTGTGAATTTCTCAATTGCCTCTTTATTGCACCAAATTTTGGCACTGAAGGGAAACAAATTTGATATTTTAAAACTGACTTTGTACTTTCATTGCTGTTAATACTTTTCACTGCGCAGTACTGGTCATTTCAAAATATCTATGTAGTTAAAAGTCAAATTTGTGGGACCAAGAGGTTCACCATGGTTCTGAAAAAGTTTCTTACAGGTTTCACATTGATAAAGTTGCCAAATAATCTATGATGCTCTTAGTGTTTGGTGAATTTAGCTAATAATGATGTCCTGCATAGAGACTTGAGTGACTCATTGTATGTCTTTAAGAAGCACCACATGAAAGACAGTCAGTTTGTCTGTTTTTGTATGCTCTTATTAGAAATTGTGCCATCCTTGATTGTAGTAAGACACACCGTTGCTTTCTCACATGAGTAAGATAAAAACGTTGCATGTTTTAAAAAGCCTCTACAGTTGAGTTAAATGAATTTTGGGTATGTGGGGATGTTGTTGAGACAGGTGGCCCCGACAGAATATTGGAACAAATAACAGAATAAAAAATTAATTTAAAAAGGTTACATTTCCTATAATCTAATGTTCTCAGTAAAACATTGTTCTGTTTATTTCAGTTAACTTCTTTAATCTCCCCCTTGTTTTTTTCCAGAATGATGATCTTTTGCAAGTCTCCTGCTCCAAGTGATGACTTTTCTGCAAATCTCTCATTAATATCCACAAACATATCAATATCATGAAACTGCTGAAATAAGGAAAGATTGAATATGACAAGATGGTGTCCAGAAGCTCTGGTATTCAGAAAACATTTGCTGCTCTCCACCTGAAGACACCTCGCAGACCAACACAAAAGAACACAGGCAAAAAAAGAACTCACCACTGCTCAGACTGTGGAAAGAGTTTTACTTCACAGAGTGATCTCCAAATACACCAGCGCATTCACACAGGAGAGAAACCATATCACTGCTCAGAGTGTGGGAAGAGTTTTACTGTACAGAGTAATCTTCAAAGACACCAGCGCATTCACACGGGAGAGAAACCGTATGACTGCTCAGACTGTGGAAAGAGTTTTACTATACAGAGTAGTCTCCAAAGACACCAGCGCATTCACACGGGAGAGAAACCGTATCACTGCTCAGAGTGTGGACAGAGTTTTTCTATACAGAGTAGTCTCCAGAGACACCAGCGTATTCACACGGGAGAGAAACCATATCACTGCTCAGAGTGTGGACAGAGTTTTACTATACAGAGTAGTCTCCAGAGACACCAGCGTATTCACACAGGAGAGAAACCATATCACTGCTTAGACTGTGGAAAGAGTTTTACTGTACAGAGTAATCTCCAAAAACACCAGCGCATTCACACAGGAGAGAAACCGTATCACTGCTCGGAGTGTGGAAAGAGTTTTAGTCAACAGAGTCATTTCCAAACACACCAGCGCATTCACACAGGAGAGAAACCGTATCACTGCTCAGAGTGTGGAAAGAGTTTTGCTATACAGAGTAGTCTGCAACTACACCTGCGCATTCACACAGGAGTGAAACCGTATCACTGCTTTGAGTGTGAACAGAGTTTTACGAGTCAGAGTCATCTCCGAAGACACCAGCGCATTCACACCTGAAAGAATCTTTATCACTCCACAGAGTGTGGAAAAAGCTTCAGTTATTTATGTTTTAAGACACACGTGATTTGATGTGTTTTGTTCTTTGAAAGACATGTATGAGTTTGGGCTTAATACCTGGGGCAGAAATTTAAATCTTCTTATAATATTATTATTAAATAGAAAAGAAGAGAAAGGACAGTTGAGAACTGATTTGGTCCGCCTTTTTAAATCTTTCTACGAAGTCATTCCCAATATACATCCAAACCTCCTTCCCAGCATGCAGACTCTGACTCATTCAAGCAACTCAACCTAGGGGGGAATTATCCAACTACCAACTGTCCATGCAGTCGTAGTGAAAGAGAAGCTGCCGTTTTCTAGTTTCATCTTCTAAGAACAATAAAGAGCTGTGAATCAGTTCCACAACCAGCTCTGCTGTGCTGAGTGAGATAAAACAAGGCCCAGACTGAAACCTCCATCTAAACTGCATAGTGGTGAGTTGAGTTATGCTGTTCTCACTGAATAACAATCACTGAAAAAAGGCAGACGAGTAGTTATCCAGCGGTTTTTACTTTTAAGTGAGAATGTTTTGGTCAGGCTTTGGTGGAAAAGGTTATCAAGGTCTGCTGGTGGAAAGTCTGACTATGTATTGATGCATTCCATTTTCAGTGATCCTGTTTTTATGCCACTTGGATATAAACCAATAAAATGGTTATGATGTTTAGTTCCAGATTATGTTTGCTTATCTTTTTTTTTTATTATTATTATTATGTGGATTGTCCGATTTTTGTTGTGAATCATGTATTCAGCAAATGAACTAAAAAGCTTAAACATGCATGCTCATTTGGAGTTGTGCTTTTCCAGTTATGTTGTGTATTTGGCTTTGTGTGTCAACTAAAATAAATTTACTGGCTGTAACACTCCCTCACTGCTCACTTTGTGTCAGAGGCCTATATCCATTATCTAGATACACAAACTTCTAGAATCAATACAAATACCCGTGGAATTAACTGTGGTCTTCTTCACTCATTCTGCAAACTGGATGCAGTCAACTCTGCCTCCTCCAGAATTTTAATCATCAGTCTTGCTAATGTAGGCCTTCTGAGCATGCTCCGTTATTGGTAAGGCTTCACTGATTAATAATTTGATCACTCAGGGAGCTCCCCAAGGTTCTGTCTGTGAACTCATTCTTTTTATATTACGCATTTCACCTGTAGTTCAGATCATTTAAGGTCTCAGTGCATAGCTTCTGTTAGTTTGCTTCAAACTTCAACTTCACTGTCAATGTTGACAGATCAGCTGATAGATCAGCTATCAGATCAGCTCATGTCATCAAAAACTTTGGTTTCATCTTCATCAGCATTTGAGCTTCTCATTAGGTCATTCACAAAGACTGCATTTTATCATTTGTGCAATATTGCTTATCCCCACCATCTGCTTAGCACAGTTGATGCGACATGATGGTACACACCTTAACTTTCAGTGCCATTTACTGTTTTTGGCCTTACAGGAGGTGCTTCATCCTTACTGTCCCTCTCGATCCCTCAGATCAGAGCAGGTTTTTAAGTGCTGTTCCTTAACTTTTATACCGTGAAGAAATTACCTTTATGTAGTATGTTTGCACACAGCACACAGTGTTTCTTGGTGGTCTTTTGTGCATTGTTCTTTAGAAGCTAACAATGTCTATGTTCACATTACAAGTCTCATTTCTCAATTTTGATTTGTTGCTCAGATCACGTCTTTCTAGTAGGTCAGTCAAATCTGACATTAATGTGAACAAACCCATGTCCTTAAATGACCCACATGTGCACATCCGAGTCTGCACCCCTTCCACTTCACCTGACTGTCAGATGGACCCATAAACAAAGCTCAACCACCAAATTGTAAAACAGTGCCTTTTAACGGTACTTTAACTGTCACAAAACAGGAATATTGAAGTGAGCAGTTATTTTCACTAATCATTCCTTTTAAAAAACGTAAATAGTTCCAAACACTAAAAAGCTCTAAAACAAAATGAGACGGCAATTAGCATTAACATCTAGCTAACATTCTAACCACCAAAGTTCCTCACCCTCTCCACACTTCACCAGCTCACTAAAATGACAAATTACAAGGGACTAAAATATCCTGGATGAGCCCCCATATGTTACAACCCCTTGTTTTGTCTAGGGCACTGTGGGATCAGTAATGTGGCATTAAAACACTAAACTGGTTATAACAAGTTAAAAGCTTGAGGAGCAGACCAAAGCTTTTAAAGCTATTTTATTAAAATAAACCACAATAAAAAGGCTGTGCTATGATATCTAGTACCACACTGGAAGAATCAAACTGAAGATGCTGCCAAAGAAACCTAACTATGCTTGTCTACTCTGAAACAAAAAAATATGTAGCTAAACTACAGAAGGAAACAAAAGCTAACTACTCTACACTTCCCTGGCTAGTAATCAAAAGTACATGTGGCACTGCCCTCTAACCTAGGGAAATAGACAGATTAGACTTCTACATGGTGCGAATGTAAAGACACACCTCGCTTACCTGTTTGAAACCCCAGGTGGTACACATAACCAGTCTTTTGTAAAACAAAGTTAAAAGCATGCAGGTAAAATACCAAATTACTAAGTGCTTCCCCTAATAAGAGACAAATCCATATAAATTAAGGTTCAAGAAATACAAGTAAAATACCTAAA
>JAILXH010267949.1:12324-23440 GCA_023558415.1 Piaractus mesopotamicus | reverse complement strand
CTGTAAAAGTACAGACACATCTTATACTGTTCCTCAACAAGACAGAGGAAGTCAAAGGGAAATTAAATGATGATGAAGATGATGATCATGAAATCCTACACCTGGATGTGCACATCCTAAACTGACAGTACAATTTAGGATGATAATAAAGTGATAATACAGCATTTGTGGTGCCCAGACCGAGAAACAAGATGTTGGCATTCATTTAGTGAAGTGATCATGAGGGATGTGGTTTACATGGTCAGCTAAATGAACAGCATCTGATCTACAACATGCTTTTTATGGCCTGATTTCTCAGAATAATCACTATAATTCTTGGGTGATGTCAAAAGAAATGTCACTCTAGAGATGCTGAGAGCCTATATAACTATTCTAACTGGCTGAAAAATGATGTGCTACTTTTGGGTGGGTGGGAAGGTGGGTGAAGTTGCAAAGCTATTATATACTGGACAAATCCAATCTCCCATAAAAGAGGATTACTCTGAAGTGTAACCATCTCATTCAACGAAAAAAGATATTTGTCATACAATGATGCTCACAGATATTTTGTCCTCTGTCCGTAGGACAATTTGAAAAAAGGCATTCACTAAAATTAGGGCATTAACAGTAGCGAAAGCCCCAGACAGTATTATTCAGAAAACTCAGTGTGATTACTCAATGGCTTTTATGATGGATGATGAAACATAATCGGACGCATAATCGGTCAGTGCAGTGGCAACCAAAAGAGGCAGATTGCTGTCAAGTCTAGACAGAGCAAAGGGAGTGCAGGGAAAAAAAAAAAAAAAAAAATTGTGACAGTTTGTAAACAGTCTGCACTGATACAGTATAGTCAAAGCTCTCTCTCTCCCTCTATCTCACTCACTGTACCTTCTTACGAAGAGTCTATGAAGTTGACTGGCTAAGTCATGAAATAAATCTAATACACCTAACCTAATTCCAGTTGTATCATTACAACTGAACAAAGTGTGTCATGACAGCTCATAACACAGCATGCAACATCTGCTATGACACGTTTAAAGCATGGTTATATCAATGTTATGCGGCAGGGTGTTAAATTAACTTTATTATATTTATGCATTTGGCAGACGCTCTTATCCAGAGCAACTTTAGTAGTCGAATGCAGCGGTAGGAGTGGAGTCTTCCCTGACTACATCTACTGCCTTTAGCCAGCAGTAAGTCAGCAACTCTTTATTTGAAGTAAGAAAATTTTACTGCATCTATGGTTGCTTAGCCCCTTTATGCATGGAGGATGGTGGGCAATCTTGCCTTTAAATTTGTTTGTCTTGTTAAATAACAATCTCTAAATGCTGTAACTGTGGCTATTTTTAAACAAAACGAAAATGACATCATAAAGCTGAAATACAAAGACTACAAATGCATAGCAATATACATTATATTGCCAAAAGCTTGTACACAGCTTGTATAACCTCCATAGAAAAGCATTGCCAATAGAATGGCATGCCTTGGAGCAGCCGCACACGAGACAACATGAGATAAAGGTTGGGGGTAGTTAGAACCAGATGGTCACCATGCCCGCTTGGTGCACTGAACAAAAATGACTGAGGTTGAAGCAGATTCTATGTACTTCAACCTGAGATGGGGACTCAAGTTGCACTGACTCATGACTTGACTGTAGACTTACCAACCATTTCATGTTGCTTTCCTTTAAACATAGTGTTTACTGCATGTACTGCTTCAGTTTGACTCAGACACGCATCTCAGAGACTTGAGTCTCGACTCAGACTACAGAATAGAATCTTAACTCAGACACACAACGCAGCCACTTGAAACTTGATTCAGACTCATACCACAGAAACTCAAGGCCCAACTTGGCCTTGCAACCCAGTTACTCGAGACTCGACTTGGACTCACACTAAGAAACTGTCGTACTAAGAGACTCAAGACTTGACTCAGATTCTCACTCCAGGTACGAGGCTTAGTTCAGACCCATATATCAGTTATTTGCGACTCAACTTGGACTTGCATCCCAGTTACTCGAGATTCTATTCAAACTCGCTCCACAGAGACTCCAGATCCAACTTAGCCTTGCATCCCAGTTACTTGAGACTCGACTTGGATTCACACTAAGGAGACTCAAGACTTGACTCAAATTCTCACTCCAGTTTTTCAAGACTCAGCTCGAACGCTCATATCAGTTATTCGGGACTCGACTTGGACTTGCATTCCAGTTACTCAAAATGTGACTCGGACCTGTGCCACAATTATTCAAGACTTAACTCGTACACACTCCCCAGAGACTCGAGACTCAGCTCAGACTTGCACCCCAGAGACTTGAGACTCAACTTGGACTCACCAAAGAGTCCCGAAACTTGACTTGCACTTGCGACCCAGTTGTTTGGGACCCAACATGTACTTGCATCCCAGATATTTGAAACTCAACTTTGACTCACACATCAGTTACCTGAGACTTGACTCATATTCACCCTAAGAGACTCAAGACTTGCAGCCCACTTACTCAAGTTTCGACTCCCACCCTGGTTACTCAAAACTTGGACTCAAGATTTAACTTGGACTTCAGTTACTTGAAACTTGACATGGACTTGACCTTGACTCAGACATGCATAAAATGACTTGTGAACATCTCTGACTTTAACAAACATAAGTCCTTTGCATCAGGACTGCTAGAGCAGGTTGATTGGTAAGTTAAACTGTAGACACCACCAATTCAAAATCTTCCTTTCTGGAACTACTAACTGCAGAAGCGAATTTTTTATTTCCTCTCTTTCTCTCCCTCTATCTAGCTCTTTCCCTGTGTCCTTGGTTGCTGGCATCTTTATAAATGCAAAGTAAAAGTAGGTAAGGACAGTCCTATCTGGTTCTAACTACCCCAACCTTCACAGATTGCACTGACTAAGCAGGATTTTAAGGCCAAAGAGGCACTACAACATTTAACAAAGACTAGAACTGCCAGGCTTCAGTCTTTTCTGTGGTTCTATATGGATGTGGAAGACAAACAACACAAAAGCAGGACAGGAAGAATACTAATGCTTATGATGTAGGCAAAAACTTTTGAAAGTATCTTGGATGGCTTTGAAAACAAACAAATGGATCCTTGACCAAATCGAACCTTACTTCTCACTTGAAGCCCAGATAACTAAACTGAAACTTATTTTGCACATATGAAAAAACCCAGTTCATTAGAAAAGACATTTATGCTTGGAACAGTTGAAGGTAAGTTGAAGAGGAAGAGGACGGCCAACAGCAAGATGGATGGAGACAATCAGAGGAACAAGCCATTAAGACCCAAAAAGAAGACAGGATATTCTGGAGGATCACTACCCATATGGTCAGCAGGAGTTAATGTTATACACTTGAATGGCTTTTGTAATGACTGTCCACTACTCTCATTCTGAATTAATGAACTTAAATGTAATCTTGTAATATTCAATACACGGTACTGCCTACATGTTACAACAAGTGTTGAGTGAGTGGTCTGAGAATTTGAGATTGGCCAATGTTTCTTCCCAATCAGGTACATTTACATCAAGAGACCATCTTTGTACAGGAGGGGACAGAAGGGTCATTCCTAACCATTGAGACAGGTGAAATAAGAAATGCACTGGCTTCCTCGTTGCACACACTTTAGTTTAGGGATCCAGGTTCAGCCTTTAGTTTGTAGCCTATTTGTGAAAAGACCAGCCCATGGGAATGGGCATGGAGAAGTGCTAGCATGCATGTTAAAGCAACAGAACTGAGATGAACGATTCGATGGGTGATTACACAAAGTAAAATGGCCAATAAAGCCAGGATGCTGGGGTCTGAAAAGTACCATATTCATTATCAGTATTAACAATAATTATGCCTGCCCTCAAATGTCAAATGCACAAATGCTATCCCATGCCCATCCAAATTACCATCCAGTGGCTGAACCAAGAAACGCTGTATGAGAAAATAAAAAAAAGAAAAAGCACGTGAATTTCCCCCCTCTTCTTCTCTCTTGAGCAAGTAAGGCTGTAAGGAAGTTTAGGATTGCGGGTCACACCTAAAGCTGCGTGTACTGGAGTTCGACTAAATCGGGGCTGCCGTCAGTGGCATCTGGATCCATAAAGTAGAGTGTGGCAGTGGCAGCACAATCCCGGGCGTGACGGGCAGGGGTTGGCCGCGGCTTTGCCGCCTGGGGGGTCACCTCTTTGGGCTGCGCCCGCCGACAGCGTGGGCCGTTCCACCACGTCTCCAGAGCGGCCACCAGGCAGGCGAGCAGCAGCCCAGCCGCAAGGATGCAGAAAACTCCAGCAAAGCTGTGCAGTCTTAGCGCTCGCCCCTCAGACTGGGCCTCGGTGCCTCTGTCCAAATCACAGCGACCCTTGCGTGGCCACCACTTCTGCTTCAGGATGTCCAGGTCGCCCTTCTCCTGTAGCTCCAGAATCCTGCAGGGGTGCAAGAGGTCACAATATTTACATCATAGTATTTCCCATTCTCTGTTGGTATGATATCATCAGTGGGGAAACCTCAGAGACTTCTAGGCCAGTGACGCCCTAAAGATTTCTGGGAGGTCAATTTTTGTTAATTTTTATATAATAGAGTCATGCTTGTTATATTTAAAGTCTGAGTAAAGTTTTGGTTGGAAACAAATGGGTTAAAATCGTAAAACATCCAGCTGAAATCTGTATCTGATTTTTTTCTTGTGGAGCCTAGGTAGATGTAGCCGAGTGAGCTGCTGCATTGGTGAGGCCTTCAGGAGCTGAACAGAAGGCCTTAAATGTAAGATTACCAACATAGGAAGAACAGAGGAATCAACCAAATACAGCATGATTCCAGTGAGTGGGGCCAATTTCGTGAGAAAAAAATGTTCCTCTAGGCCTTCTGGAATTGCCAGATACACAACTGACTGTATCCTAACCAGTCAGTGCCGCAGCTCTATGCCAGGGCTTAGTCCATGATCTGAAGCTCAAGCGAATTTGGGTTATGCAGCAACACAATGATCTGAAGCACAAGAGCCAGCCCACCTCTGAATGACTCAAAAGAAGCACAACGAAGGTTTTGGAGTGGTCTAGTCAATGTACTGACTTGAACACCACTGAGATGCTGTGGCAGGCAGTTCATGCTTGAAAGCCCTCCAGTGTGGCTGAATTAAAGCAATTCTGCAAAGGACACTTGGCCAAAAGTCTTCCATAGTGATGTAAAAGACTGCTCTCCAGTTAAAGGAAGCATTTGATTGCAGTTGTTACGGCTAAAGGTGCCACAACCAGTTTTTTTTATTGCCTTATGTTAGATTTTGTATGTGGACCTGAAACCATTTAGTGTGACAAATATGCAAAAAATAGAGGAAATCAAATACAGCAAATGCTTTTTCAAAGAATTGTAGGCGTTTCTGATGATCTGGCAATTGGTGTACACCACGAGCTCCATGATTAAAGTGTAAAGCAACCGTCTTCATTGCAGATGAGATTGCGGTGCAACAGTAGGGAGAGAAAGGCAGGAGAGTATGTGAAAGAGAAAAGGGAAGAGATTCAGAGCAAAAGTGTTAAGATCAAGACAGAAAGATACACAGGTAGATAGAGAGAGAGAGAGGCAGTGCGGTAGCACTCACTTCTGCGAGAAGAGGTCTCTGTAGGGGCTGCCGTGCTGCAGGGCGAGGCCGTAGCCTTTGGTGCTCATGCTGCTCCCTGTGACTGTGAGGGTACATTCATCATCTGTCAGAGCAGCATATTCCACCACTGCCATGTCCCATAAGAAAGCGTACGACTCCCGCTTCGCCTTACAGAAAAGAGACAAATACACACACACACACATTAATGGGAAAATATTGTAATTAGAGCATTTTTGTCATCTGCAAAACGTGTATATTTGTCCTCATTATTTATTCACTTTTTAAAAAATACAACACAACATTGGTGCGGCACTTCCAGAAGATGCTTGCAATAAAAAAACAAATACCTGGAAAATAAAAAGAAACCGTTAGAAAAAATGGCAATACATTCACACATTCAAAACAAATTACTGTTAATAATATATAACCAATTCTGCTGCAGATACATAAAATTATTTAAATATGATGCTAATATTTTATAGGGTTCAAACAGGCTGCAATGAAGAAAGGAAAAAATTACTATAAGTAGATAATTAATCTGGCATGGCAAAGCCAACTTACTGTTCTTCATAATGTTCTTCTTTTTTATTATTTAATCTGTCAATCCTACTCCTCCTATAAGAGAAGCAAAATGGTTGGCACCCTTAAAGAATATTATAAGTAAAAACATCTCGGGACAAGACGGGGAAAAATCTTTCTTTTATTGCTCTTAGTGTCCAGGAACCAAAGTGCTATAAAACTAAGTGATACAGAAGATTGTGGAAGATTACCATTATTACCGTTGTCGATTGACGATTATTAACTATTAAGCAAAATGTGGGTAATAATAAAACAGTTTGAAAAGCATGGAACAGTTGAAAATTTGCCAGGAAGAGGATTCAGAGAGGAGGAAGGTAAGAGAGGCAGAGAGAAAACCAAAGATCATAGTTTCAAAACTGCAGAGTTTAGTTTAATCCATCACCAGAAGCTTTTTGGAAGAGTTGCACAAAGGAGCCCTTTCTAAGAACAAACCACACAATGCAGCAAAATGTCACTGGAACTACAAACGCAATCATGCAGTGTGGTTAGATGAGAACTTTTAGGTTATGCACAATGTTGTCAAGTTTGTTGAAAAACCTCCATATAATGAAAAGCATCTGAAACCCGATGTCAATTTTGGTTGTGGATTATTGATGCTTTGGGTCTGTTATGCTGCTAGTGGTTCAGAGGTTTTTGAATAATGAATTCTACTAAACACCAGGAGATTTTAGCCCAAAATTTGTCTGCCTTTGCCAGAATGCTGAAGCTTGGCCATGGGTGGACCTTTCCGCAAGATAATGACCCCAAACACACATCGAAATCCACACAGAAATGGTTACAGGAACAAAAAGTTTTGCAATGGCCCTCTCAGTCTCCAGACTTGAACCTGTTTATAAACTGTGGTGTGTACTGGAGAGGGCGGTCCTCAAGCCAAAACAGAAGAATATCAAGGAGCTGTAGATGTTCTGCATGGACGAGTGGTCCAAGATCGTTCAGTAAGTGTTCTAAACTTGTGAAGCATTACAGAAAGCAGCTCGGTGCTGTTATTCTCAGGGAGGTTCCACCAAATATTTCATTAAATGTTAACAATGGGGCTGCCAATACTCTTGAAAGTTTGTGTTGCTAAAGAAATTCTGGGGTTGACTGCAAATCTGAACAGTGAATTCAGTGTGATTTTTTCATATCTTTGCCCTCTAGTTTGGTATGCTAACAAGTTTAATTCCTGACCCTTTAACAGTGCAATGCTCGTATACATAGCTGTGAATGTAAACGTCAGGATAACAGAGTCGTCTTGGAAATGAGTGACACTCTTTCTGTCACAGCTTCTGGCCGTGACCTTCAAACAGAAAGAAGATGGTTGAATTTCTCCGCTCAATATTCTTCCTATTCCTTCTTCTTTCAAGCGTTCATCCATCTCCTGAGGTAATGGTGTTTCTCTCAACAACAGCAACAAAAAAAAAAAAAAAACAACCCAGCCCTCAATGCAGTCTCTTTTGAACTACGGAACTTCTAGGCTTTCTTGCAAGGCTTTCAGGACACGTCTAAATAAATAAGTGCGTAAATAAATACATAAATAAATGGAATTGATGAAAGGAATCTATTCCCTTTAGCTTTTCCATAAAAACATGCAATTCTCCCAAACTTTCCTACACCCAAGATTACTCTGCTCGTGCCCACACTTGGTGGGCACTGATATCTCATTTGTAATTTGCCTTTCAAAAGTGCAGCTGTTAATATGACATTTTGATATCCTCACATTATCAGAAAGGCAAGCGTGACTCAGAGGAATTGCATTGGAACGTAATTAGCATGCTAAACCACGACTGGCCTCTGATGATACACCTGTGTGCCTGGAATAGCCTGCGTCTAATTTATGAAATTACAAACTCAAATTATGATGGCTTTGCACGAGCTGGGTAGGGTGAGCCTCCGTAATCAGGACGAGGGCAGATAGAAAGCTTCTAAAGAAAATGAACTAATTCATTTAAACACAAACCTTGGCGAGGCAGTGCTGCAAATGAATTGCATCATGTGCGAGGACCAAAAACTTCACCCGTTGCCGGGAGTGTTATCACTTTTCATTTTATTACTTAAGGAATCAATTCTGGTGCGGCTGAAATATTGATGTAATAAAGCGTTACTTAACAAAATCCCAATTAAATTGCAGTAAGGAAGAAGAACAGCGCAGACAGTTCTACAGTTCGTTATTCTTTGATGTCTCTGTATACATTAAAGGAACACAAGTTTTGGTTCTTAATTGTTTGCACTACTCCCTTTTCCCTGCACTGTCCAGCAGATTTGCCAGAGTTATGTCAACATTTGAAGAGTTCATCTGCAAAAATTCTGCATTCCAGGTAATATCAATCAAACTGCTGTTGGGTTGTTTTAAGTAAAAATAACTCAACAAAACTTACAAACTGACACTGTATTGATTTTATGTTTTGGCAAAAGCAGATAACTCTGAAGGCCATTTCATGTTTGAGTTAAACAAACCTATTTAATGGTTAAGAATTTCTTTTGAGTGCAATATTTAACATTCTTAAACACAAAACAAGCAAGTAAAGAGCTGAAAATTGCAACAAAAGCAGGCCTTTAATGGTCAATAATAAACATCTATAAGATCATACTCTGAAAATCCTAAGGCTGAATATCCAATGGCTCACTGCTCCCTATATAGTCACTATGTGAATTATTTTGTGTCCAGTATGAATTGTGCTCACATGGCTGAATCTGAAGTGGTTGTTTGTTAGACAGACTGAGCTCTGTTTTAAGACGTACATGCTGCACTTTGTGAAGGGAGCCGTTCGAGATTTTGCCTAAAACAGTTTGCAGCAGTGTTGTGTCATCTGACCTGAATACTGTGCGCTGATTGGCTGAGTGCATTTGGTTCTGGTGGAGAACAGCGCTGTGTTTGCCAGTTTCTGCTTGCAAAACCTCGACAATGAACAATTATGGCTTTTGTGACAAAACATATTTAGAGTTCAGAATGCGCTGTGTGTTAAGAATAACAGTCAGCTGTTTTTTTTTAAAGGACCATTTTTTGCAAATGCACTCTTCACTTTAACACTTCCTCATTTTACATATGGCTGTCCACCAGTGAAGCGTACTTAAGAGAGACGATCCCCCAAAATTACATCTGATCCCTGCACTGTTAGTTACTGCCGGAATTTCATGATATTTAGCACAAATTTTAACAGTAAAAAACTATATTGATATATTTTCTATAAGGTGGGCGTTGGGTAGTACTGCGCAGTATTATGAGAAATGACAGCAAATCAGAGGTAAAAAGTCATAAACATTTTAATAAAAATATTTTATTTTAGTATTTGAAAAACCTAAAATCTCACAATGGATTTGTTACTGTTTAAATGCAGGAACACTGGTAAAATGTATATATGCATTTTAAAATGCATATTTAAGAAATTCTAATTTTACAATGCATGTTGTTTATAATGGGAAGTTTTCGAGATGCAATTGCTTAGTAATAACTGCAGTTATAAGATTTTTCTTTTTTTTTTTCGGTGACTGCTTTGCATAACTTTTTCATGGTTCGTAGTTTTGGGGTGCTGGAGGTAGTTTCTGATCAGTTAGTAAATTGAATCTGTGTCAGAACACGGCTGCTTTCTTTCAGTTACAGTAGCTCACTCAGTAATTACCAACATAAGGTGTGTTGTTGTTGTTGGTGGTGGAAATTCTCCGTTGAGAGCAAAAAAATGAAAAAAAAAATTTCCACTCGAGACAGAGATATTACGAAAAAAGATGGCTACATACAGGAGTGGACCGGGAACTGAATTCAGCCCTGGATTTTTATCAAAACCAGCCCACTAAAATCACAACCCCTGCAATGCGTGACAAAGCCTGCTGTCATAGTTACCCTGAATGGACGCACATTTTTCAACAGGTAAACGAGTAAACACGATTCATCTCTTTAACATACATAAGTGTGAACACTTCGAAGATGCTGTAGCTTGGCTGAGAACCGGAGTGGCTGCTAGTTAGCTAGCTAGTTATTTAGCCGGTGTGTGACGGTACATTAACATTAGGCTAGGCTTCTGTAGCCTTAGTGTACAAGTAGATTGAATGAACTGGCTAATTTACCCCTTCTACACTTTAGCCCTGCGGTTCCTCGCTATGATATCCAAACAAATCTTGTACTTTCATTTTTCATTTTTTTTGCATCTTAAGTAACTTTCTGTTTTTTATCTCTCACTCCTGACACCCCGCCCCCCTTCTCCTTACACTCATTGGAGGTTTCCTCTGTCCCTCTCTAGCTAGCCTTCACGTTTAACTTTTCCAGTTCTTGTCATTATGCCTTGGTATGGGGGTGGCGGCGTTTGCGTGACTGGCCCATGGCCACATACTGAGAATGCAGTGCTCCACTAATGAGTCTAGATATGTGCACTACATTATATGCCCAGCTCAGGCGGTTTCCATTTATAGGATTACATTACAAACCACCATGCGTTTCTCTCTTTCTCACTCTCTCAGCCACCCACACACATAGCTGCCCATTGGGAATCGTCCGGGTCCTCCTGATGGCCAGTCCTTCTCTGGCTGTGGCATCTTGAATATGGTGCTGATACCAATTTTGAGGTAATTATTCACTGAAGGTCTGCAGTGGTCACTACATGAGGATTACCAGGGGAACCATCTGAAACCGGGACTTACTCTTGTTGTTTATCCATGGACTGGAATGTGGCAAGAAACAGAGGAGCAAGACAGTTTTGTTCTTGAGTAACATTATGCAATTATTTGGGCTTCACACTCTTAGACAGATGACATATTAGTATGAAGTTCTGTGGGAGTGGGGGTGGGGTTTTATGTCAATTTTAACAAATTATTTAAGCAATAGGTATAAAATACTTTCTGAGCTGTCTATAAATCACCCAATAAGCACCTAGAATGGCTCAAATATGATATAAGATGAACTTCCCAATAAGTGGAGCTCTACCTAATAAGCAACATAAGCAGCAGTGGCCACCAGGGGTCTCCCTAATAACAAATGGATCATTATTGTACTAGTATGTTGTCTAAGATGCTAGAGTG
>JAILXH010267943.1:2273-13186 GCA_023558415.1 Piaractus mesopotamicus | reverse complement strand
AAAAAAAAAAAAAAAAAAGGTCATACATGAAAAGATGACAGATTTAAAGCAATGTGGCATCAGTCCGTGCACAAGTGGGCACACCTTCGTGCACATCTCCTTCTCTCTTAATCTCTCACTCTCTCTCTCTCACACGCGCAGACACACACACACACACAAACACTTTGTAAGAGTACTTATTGTGTTAGATGGCCCAGGCATGGAGGGGCTTGTGAAAGGTCAAATTAAGCCTGTGCTGACAGTGACGTCCATCAGGCCCAGTGGACAGAGGCTGTTATCAGAGCAATATCTGTCTCTTTGAGAGGAAAAGAGGCCACTTGTGCTGCACTTAAAAGTTCAAAGCCATTGTTTCGAAGTGATGGGGGGTGGCAGGGGGCGTCTGGCTTTCCTTTCAACCTCTCCACCGCTGCGTGTACAGAATTTCTCTCTTTCTATTTTCCTCTGTGAACTCACATTCGCTCTTTATTGCGCTATGTAGCATTTGCTGAAAGAGACGTGATTTCCCTGACAAAAACCCTCAGTCACTCAGCTGTCGCCCTTGGATATTCTTTCCCGTTCTGAAATTCCCAGGCATAGCCTTGCAGGGAGACGTCCAGATGTGAAGGACACAGCACAGTCTCCACCATGGAGTAAGACGGGCTGTGTGTTTACAGTTGATAATAGCAGTCATGGGGTTCCGTGATAAAATTCTTGGTCATGCCTTCTAGACTGCAGGGGTCCACCCTAATAATAAATTGACTGCAAAGTCTGAACTGATAGCTTTGGCAGCTGTCTACTCTGGAGCCTGCTCTTTAGCCTGAAGTTAGATCTGCTAAACTTCATTACTTCACAAAGCCCACCAATCACAGTTAATTACCACAAATCTCTTTTCTTCAAATCTACACTCAGAGTTGTCAGGTTCTGGCTGTTGCCATTGTGTAAACCCAGTAGGTATGCATAATTTAAAGATCTATTTGAATTTCATACCCTGACTGAATCGTTCAGAACATGCATTTACCTTGTTCGGAGAAAGAGGGTGTCCACTTTCCAGCAGACTAAAGTACATTTTAATTGGTGTGCAGAAAAAGAACATGTTCTACCTTAAATACAATACTGCTATTAAAAATGTAAAATTTCCTTCTAGGTATTCACCAGAACCAGGAAAAAACATTCTAGGAAATGCAATTAATCAAGATTAAATGGTGAATGGTGGGCATTAATAGTAATATTGTACATACAGACTTAAGAAAGTAAAAGCTGGCTTTAATGTAGACATTTTGTTTTTACTAGAGACCGAAAATGAGCATTAAAAACCCACGAGAGCCAACAAACCCTGAAAAAAAGGGGCAGTTGGCTGAGGCTTTTAGATGTTAGCAATGGTTAAATCAGTTAAATATATCGTATATAAATAAGAACCCTAAAGATGCAAACAGAAGATATTTTGGCAAAATGCTATCCATATTGTCATGAGGAGTCAGACTCGACTTGACAACATCAACAACAACAGCATTTAGAAGTCGGGTTATCGTTTTGTGATACTATTTAAATGGAATTAGATAACTCCATAATTACTTAGTTCATCAGATAATGAATTACATTTACATTCTATATCAACAGTTTTAAGCCTGCAATTCCAAGTTTCTTTCTCCCTTTTTTCTGTTATCCCTATCTCCAACTTTTTTCAGTTATTTTCCCCTTAATTTGTTTCATCTACAAACAACAAACATGTGGCAAAAATGTAAATGGTTTCTTTCTGCAAAACATGACCATGCACAAAACATTAACTTTAAAAGTTTAAATCCTTAGCATTGATTAAAACTTTAAAATATGCACTTCACAGCTTGTTTCACCAAGCTATATGTGAGAAAATCAATATAAAATTATGACTTGCTTTTGTTATCACTGATGAAAACTTTTAAAGGTTAACTGAAGAAGCAGAAATCAAAACCAAGAGACTTTTTCTGCCCTCCTGTAGCAGCTATGGCCATTACTAAGAAAGATGGTCTGGTAAGTTTTATTCTTTTCATCCATTTACTACATATCAATCAATATGAAAATGCATTTTTTGGTTATTGGGTACACATATGCACCCTCTCCCAGAAATACTATTTAATGGACTACGGAAAAGGTTATGGCTTCAAAGTAAAGACCTTAATGGGAGAAAATCTGACATTTAATGTTGACAAAAGCTACAAGCTCAAGAGGTCTGAAACTGGCCTCACCAAAATCCTATGACAGAAAAAAAAAAGAGTTAAAACTATGAGGAAAAAGATCTCTCAATAAATTCTGTCACACAATATGCCTAAATGTATCTCATTAGCCTGTAATGGGTTGGAAGGAGCTATGCCTCTCATGTAGAAACTAGTTAATGAGGCCATCAAATTGGATCCAACAAGTCCAAATTATCAGGCAAATCCGCTTTTGTGCATTTGCTCATATCACACATGGTTTCAAATTCTACGTGATATTCCTCTCATTCACATTAGCCTTGCTCCATACAGATCAGGAGTAATCCAATAAAAGCCCATTTAGGGAACAATGCAATGATACAACTAATGAAGAGATATAAAGTCCACAAGAAAGAACATTAAAAGCAGGGCAATACATCATGTTTCAACTGAGACTGTACCTCTGACACAAGACACTCAGAATGAATCTGAATTGAAAGGGGAAACATGCAAAGCAGTGCCACAGAAAGCTCTCTACCTTCTTGATCAGGGATCTTAAACTGCCAGCCAACTTCATCTTACCTGTCAAAGTTTACAATATATCCTTAAATCAAGTCTGCAAATAATTATTTTAATTTTTGCTAAATACTGACATGGATAGATGGATAGATTTGCTTTAGAGCACTACTATACTATTATTATATTATGCATGCAAGAGGACACACTCAAATGAAAACCTGATGCAGGAAAAATGCTGCACATTGAGCTGGCATGACTGACATGATACACCATGTCAGAATTAAGAAATTAATGGAATTATCAAACAAAGAGAACACAGACATACATGCTCTCATTTGCCAACACTTTACTCACTTACGCTTTGTAGGCAAACAGTGGCATATAATAGTACTGTTAAATGTAAGTTTACTTGATTTAACTGAACACTGAAATATTTATTAAACAATTTATACTACTATTAATAATACTAATAAATATTAATAATACAGCATTCTTTTTCCACATATTTAAGTTTACATTAAGTAAAATGTTAGATCAGGGGTGCACAACTTTGGTCCTGTTCGGAGTTTTCCCTGCTCAAACAACCTGGCAATTAACAGGTAAGTGTAATCAGGTGTGTTGGAGCAGGTAAATCACCAAACTTGCTGGCCCTCCAGGACCGGAGTTGCACACCCCTGTGTTAGATGAACGATGTATGTAATTAAAATACATACTTTGAATAAAATATGGTATACTTTTTTTTCTGCATTATTTCAACAGAGGAACCCACTGGAGGAACCACCTGGCTAGTGGGCCCCCAGGTAATTTGAGACTCTTGCTCTAGAAAATGCCAGCATTACTGCTAAGAACATATGATAAAGATTAACTGTAGTTTGTATTCGGGTAACCCGAAATATCAATGAGCATTCGAAGCCTGAAACAAACATTAATAAGAAATTAAGTCTAAACTTCTTTTCAGTTACAATCTAAGGATGCATTCTTCTTATTTGAGAATCCAGAGTAGAGCAGTGGCTTGTAAATGACATCCCGCATCATGTGAGCAAGCCAGTCAACAGCCCTGCAGTTTTATTACTAATAGGAAACCAGGTCCATTCTACTCACATGTATTTATTAACATGACGTCTACAGTTCAGCGTAAGTACCACGCAAAACAACATAAATACACTTTATTCATCCACCGTGTTCACTACTACTGCATGACCTTACACTCCCTTTTCCTTTGTTTATCTACTTTCATCCCCCAGACACCTCGTTTGTGTTTCTCACTCCTTTAGTCGTAACTCTGCTACTTTTGCACCCTTTGTTTTGTCTTATTACTCTCTTATTTCGTCTCCCTCTCTCTCCATTTCTTCTGGCCAATTCATCTCTCTCAAGTCAAAATGTGTATCTCTCTTGCTGGATGCTGCTTAGATGATGCCAATAAGCTTCTGCTAGTATATGTGGTAAAGGGGAAAAAGAGAAATGGAAAAGCAAATAAAGTCATAAAGCAGTAGGACACATATATAGACTGCATTTTCTCGGGCTTTTAAATGGCCAGAGTGTTTCTCATTTGCATGGCTAATAGGAGAGCCCACAGAGGAGGGAGTGGTGTGACGTGCCTCAGCTTTACATAAGCACTGCACTACAGATAAGGGTACACTACAAAACACACAGACACACACATCCACACACAAACACACACACTTTGATGGTCGTGGTGACAGCTTCCATCCATCACACTCCATGTCTGTTAGTGGCTCCATATGTTGTGTGCCGGCCACAGTGACAGAGCAACATCTGTGTCATCAGCACCATTCTCCAAATGCCTCCCTCTTTTTGGCTCTATGCAACATAGATGCTGACCTCCACACATAAGTAGATTTCTATAATCCTGTGCACACTATGGTCTTTTCACTACTTGCTGTGTACCTGCAGGTAGTATAACTGATCAAAATCTCAAAATAATGCAGCAATTTATTACTGGTTGGTTATCAATATTGACCGATATTTGCTCCTGACACACAATCAGTAATTGCAGATGTGTTGTAATTTTTTGATGTACATATGTCTGATCTGAACACTCAAGTATTTCATTTCCCTATTTACTATTTGGAAGCTTCACATTTTTTCAAGCCTGAACTACAATCCATTTCATCAGCACAGGCCTTTAGAAAAAACAATACATGGAAACTATTTTAAAAAATAAATGATAGCTGTTTTAGATGGAATCATGCCAAACATCCTCAAAAATGACGGTGATATAACGATAAGTTTAGCGTTAGATACGCTATATAGACAAAAGTATTGGGACACACCTAATTATTGAGTTCAGATGTTTCAGCCACATCCATTGCTAACAGGTGGATAAAATTAAGCATACAGCCTTGCAGTCTTGATAAACATACACTGGCAGTACAATGGGTCATACTGATGAGCTCAGTGACTTTAAATATGGCACTGTCATATGATGCCACCTCTGCCAAAAGTCAGTTTGTGAAATTACTGTCCTGTTAGATCTGCCGGTCAACCGTAAGTGCTATTATTGTGAAATGGGAGCAACTAGGAGCAACAAAAGCTTAGCCACAAAGTGGAGCCACACAGTTAGGCCACCAAGTGCTGAAGTGCACAGTGCCTATCCTCTGTTGAATCACTCACTAAAGAGTTCCAAACTGCCTCCGAAAGCAGCATTAGCAAAAGAACTGTGCATCAGAAGCTTCAAGAAGTGGGTCTCCATGGCCAAGCAGCTACACACAAGCCTAAGATCAAAATGCACAATGCTAAACCGGTGGGGGCAAGAGTTAGATAGGGGGGCTGGGGGATTGGGGAAGCGGTCTAAAGCATGCTGCCAATGGACTCTGGAGCAGTGGAAATGCATTGCGCGGAGTGACAAATCACGCTTCTGTATCTGGCAGTCTGATGGACGAGTCTGGGTTGTGGTGAATGCCAGGAGAATGTTGCCTGCTTCACTGCATTGTGCCAAGTGTAAAGTTTGGTGGAGGAGGGATAATGCTATGGGGTTGTCTTTCTGTGGTTGGCCTAGGCCCCTTAGTTCCAGTGAAGGGAAATCGTAAAGCCTCTGCATACCAAGATATTTTGGAAAATTCTATGCTTCCAACTTTGTGGGAACAGCTTGGAGAAGGCCCTTTTCTGTTCTAGCATGACTGTGCCCCAGTGCACAAAGCAAGGTTCATAAAGGCATGGCTGGGTGGGTTTGATGTGTAAGAACTTGACTGACTTGCACAGAGCCATGACCTCAACCCCACACCTTTGAGATGAAGTAGAATAGAGATTCTGAGTCAGGCTCTCTAGTCCAACATTAGTGTCTGACCTCACAAATGCTCTTCTGGATGAACCAACTCCACATTAATGCCTGAGGATTTAGAATGGGATGTCATAAAAGCCCCTGTGGGTGTAATGTGTAGGTGTCCCAACACTTTTGTAAATATAGTGTACATAAGCATCTAGATACATAACTCAAACATGGTCATAAAAGTAGCCTTTGAAGAGAGATCTACAACCCTGCAACAGATTCTATCATAGCAACATAAGGCACACACAAGCAGTTGGGCTTCTGTCTGACTATTAATATTGTGGCTCCCAATAAATAATCGAGTATTCAAAGCCTGTACAATGCTGTCTGGGCCAGCCCTAGATGTAAATAATGCGTGCCAGCCAAGTACACACATGCTGCATTTCAATGCTGTACATGTTGGGTCCACCCACCAGCCTGTGTCTCATGTTAGTGTTTATTAAGCAAAGCAAACACACAATATTGTCATGGTGGCTTGTTGCTTTAAAAATACCTGATAAATAAAAAATAGCCGATTTGACTGTAAAGAAATCAAAATCAGCTATAAAATCATGACTGGTGCACCTCTACCATTCACAAATATGAAACCAATTTGGAGTCTCCACATCTGTTTAATCTAAAAGCTACAGCCTTTTGTTGACCAGGACAGCAATTAAAAACAGCTGCTCAGGAACTAAACACTTCAACTCAATTGAAACATAACCAACAATCCATAACACAGCCTCTGTCCTCTGTTTGATTAGCAGGTAACAGTAAACAGTTGAAGAGCTCCAGATGTTGTCTCATTAACCTTTATAGAGCAGAATTACACTCATTTCCCATCTTTCACCTTCAGCTCCTGCCAGATCCAAGAAAACTGAGGCCAGCATCTGGATCTGCTTCCACAGCCCCGGGTACATGCAGATGCTAGTGTCTCAGTGCAAGACACAGGCTGCTAAAGTGTCTTAACTTAAGACTCTGAAGATTCCAGCAGTGCAAGTAGGTAGGCACAGCCATCTACAGGCCATCACAGGCATGAACACATCATACATCTACCACCATGGACCCTTGGTTTGTGCACACCTCCTTATGTGGGGTACCCAGGTTCAGTACAAACCAAATTCTGGATGCTCACCAAAATATACATTGAGTGGGTAGTTCAAATTTCACTGGAGATAAGAAGATAGAAGATTTGAAAGCAAGAAAAATGAGAACAAAGTAAAAACTGGGTCTTCCACCATGACCGAGATGAGCATAAATAATATTTTTAAATATTATTTTTAAAAATATTCTATATAAATAAACACTGTGTTGCTAATCTGTACCAATAATGGAAACGCTAAATGGATAACAGCCAAGTACACGCATGCTGAATTTCAATGATTTCACTGATTTTCCAGTAAAAATGCAAAAAGAATTCAGTTCACCTTTTTGTGTTTTTTTTTTTATGCGTTCATGTACTACTTTCATTTTTAACAATGTACATCTCCAGATCACTTGATGACAGACTAATACTGCTGAAAATATAAAGCTATGCCCAGCTGGCTTTTAGCTTAGGCTCTAAAGGTTTCATTATACCCTACAATACAGGTTCCTTCTTTAGTTCTTCCTATGAACTGAATTTTTTATTTTTTGTTGTATTTTACTCGCCAAATAATTACCTATACAGTGTGCAAAAGTTAAACCTGTTTCTGTACACCTGGAGAGCCACATACCTGCAGAACAAGCTTCTCTTACTCTCCTGAATCAAAGGCTTGAATCTTGTGTTAGCCTAAATTGTGCAGTACTACGGTCCTCTAGGACAGGAGCTGTAAATCCAAGGATAATAAAAATAAAAGATGAAATGAACTTCATACTCTCCACTAGGGGCAACTGATTAGCAAGCCTCCAACAAAGTAGCAAATTCATAGTGGACAGTGGCGGTCACAGCAACAGTTCTGTGAATTCTGAATTAGTATTGAGCGCATGCGTGTGAATGGTTCATCAGCTATTCTGAGAGTAAGCTCTGTATCTTAAACCTTAGCGTGAAACACTACGGTTTTCAAGCCTTTGAAAGGATGGACGCGAGTTGAAAGTGTGGGCTTGAAACGTGTTTGTTCACTGTGGGTCTCCTGAGTTGGGTTGGTTTGTCTGTGGCAGCAGCTGTTTGGCCAATTTGTGCCGGCGGAATTGGGCCTCTGAAAGGCTGACGAGAGAAAGGAGGCAATCGAATCTCACAAGAATTTTCTAGTTGGAAACATTTCCATATATGAAGGTGACAATGACGGAGTGTTGAAACTGGACAACACAGCGTTTCTGGCAGAGGAAATGTGTGTGCAACATGTTTTCCCAGTTTACTTTATAATATACCCATGAGAAATGGGAAAATTCCAATTCGTCACCTTGCATGTTATAACTAGATGGGTGTGCTGAAACAAAAGTGCTTGTGTGCCAAGAGTAGGTAAAATCTGAGGTTAAAACAGTGTTTAAAATAGAAAATAGTTTTTTTTTTTTTCAGTTTTAACAGCCAGGTTTTGGGAATAATTCACAGGCCTTAAGTGACTCTTTATGCAAGACTGAGGGTTCTGAAGCCAGCACCCTAAAAGAGAGGCAGGGGCGGATGAGAGCAGGAGCTAAAGTTTGTTTAAAGAGAGCTGTGTTTAACAGCATTCAGCTGAAGGCTTGAAGAGTATGTTGTTCTCTCCTCTCTTGTTCTTTGCCGTGCCCTCCACCAGCCCATAATGCACGCTGAGTGCCACTGCACTTTCTGCTAATGGATTGAGAAGAGGCACTTCTGTAGCTGCTTGACATGTGTTTTGAACGTCTGTGCTGTGCAGCAGGTAGGCCTGCTCTCACAGATGTTTGTGCGTTCGTTTTCGTCCTGTTATATCAGGGGAAAACAGTCTTATATGCAGCTTATGGCAGCGAGAGAGCAGTGCTGGTGTTTATGCTCAACAAGGAGAGTATTGTTTAACAGCATGATACACACTGGGCTAATAAGTACATGTGGCTATAGGCAGACTGCATGAAATCACTTGTGAAAAATGGAAAGACAAAGTTTCTGAGGTTTCGGACAAAGGAACGCTCACCTCAATTCCTCCTTGCAGCAGGTCCACCTGGTCACCTCCCACGTCCAGTGCCATGGCAACCGAAGCAAAGGGGCGGCTCGCCATTTGCTGTCTTTCCCTCATCAGTTGCTGAAGGTGTGAGGTAGAGACAGAGCAAAGCAGAATGAAAGCAGGAGAAGTGGGTGTGGGGAGGGGGGAGAAAGAGAGAGAGACTTGGTGAGTAACACTAATCATTTTTATACTCTCAGAAGTTCTTAGTCACTTCTGCCTTTTAGTTTTCTTGCTTTATTCTTCAAAAAAGAATAGGAGAGAATAAAATGACAGTATGTAGCAGTCTAAAGTCCTAAAGTGCTGCAGCTGACGGTTTCAGCCAGAATGGAAAAATCAAAGCAACATCTCATGGTTGGAGGCACTGAGCAGAAAACAGAGACAGAGACAGAGAGAGAGACAGAGACAGAGAGAATAAAGATATATTAAGACAGTAGTAGGGGAAGGGACCCTCACTGACAGTAAACAGACAAATAGGTGGTTGAATAATACATTTGTTCCACATAAAAAAGTTTAGAGGTCCTGGCTAATCGAATGTCTGCAGAGACTGGAATCAAATTTCCCTTGTCATAACATGCATGACAAGCAATCATTCTGCCATTGATTCTGTGGGCATCAGTATTCCAGTGTGGAGGTTTAATTAAAGATGCACTTTGCTTAATTTCTCCATTTGACGGACCTGCTAAAGCACAGGACTCACCACTTAAACAGAAGATGACATGCACATTCCATAAAACAAATATATTTTCTGTCTCTTACTTTTTCGAGCCTTCAATCAAAACGTCCGTGTTTACAGAAGCATACAAAACTGTCAGTACAGCAGAGTCTAATATACAATATCAGTAATGTGGGATCATCTGCCTTAAGGACATAAATGTCTCTACAAGAAAGTAAGTGCTGGCATGTGTGTGTGTGTGTGTGTGTGTGTGTGTGTGTGTGTGTGTGTGTGTGTGTGTAAGTATGTATATCTACAGTAGGATATTTATGGCAATATAGAAAAATACTGCATGGCACTAGCATAATTTGCTTAATTGTTCATTTAATGATCTCAGGACAGCACAGATGCATTTTGGCACACAGCCCTCACAGCATGTTGATGGTACTGTAACTAACCACCAATTCATTAATCGGTGCTACTCATTAAGCTGATGTGCAAGGATCATGGTTAACACAATTCTGAATATACTGTTTTTTCCACAGTGATGTTACAGGGCACAGATCACTACTACTACAAAAATAAGCAATAAACGTGCACTTCAAAATAAACATTAAACATTTTTGGACAAAGAGAATGCACCAACACAGATCTCAGGTGACAGAAAAAAAAAAAAAAGTGTCAGAACTTTTTTCCAAAAGATACTCTTCCTCCATTGAGCTCGTCACCTTTCAGCATGATTGAGCTGCAGGTGATGCTACCATCGATAGGTAAAACAGCGAAGTACAGCATCATTGTTACTCGCAGACAATCAATATCTAAACGCAGGCCGATTTGGGTGCCAAGGACATGGCTGATTGCTATTGGATTTGTGATGAGGAGGAGTATGCCGCATTAAGCGCTAATTGTTTTGCAGATTAGCAACCAAAGCAAACTGTTGTGCTTCAGTCACTCCCCTGGTTTCGTACCAATCCCTCTCCTTGTAAACACACATTCTTATAGTGCGACGCACACAACCGAGCTAAGTACTGCAGACAAACAGCAGAAAAGAAAGTCATGAATTCCACAGACCGCTTCATCTCTGTGCACAAAAAAAAGCAATCATGCCCATTCAGCCCGTATGGAGTGCAGCAGACAAAGGGAAGTCAATAGCAAAGCCTTGTGCTGGCTGCTTAATAAGAAATTAAATACTGGCTGTTGGGGAGCGTTTAGCTGCACAGGGACTCTGC
>JAILXH010267929.1:3965-19628 GCA_023558415.1 Piaractus mesopotamicus | reverse complement strand
ACACACACACACACACACACACACACACACACACACCATGATGAATGATTCAGCCTGAGCAGGCAGACACAGTGTGGCTGAGCTCCATGCCAGTCTCAGGGGAGGGATGTTTTCAGGCCACTCGCTCTAATCTTCTCTGTGCCAGGGGAGGCAGATGGCCACGCGAGCCCATGGGAATGGAACCCACACCTACTACTGATTGTGAATGACGAACACCACCCTGAGCTTGCCTTAAGTGCTGAGCTAAGTGCTGGACAGATGCCAGCGTAAAAAATGCTAAATCATTAGCCCAATAATATATGGAAAATATGTCTCAAGCTATACGAGCCGGACAATTTTTCCTGTAATTTAAGTGAATACCAGTGAGATCGTAGTCCACTGTGAATCTGCAATGTCTGTAGTTTAACAACTATGACAGCAATATTTTCAGAGTGAATTACGTTTGCTAATTTGCTCAAGCAGGAGATTTCTCAGTAAAAGAAATGCTGTTTTAATTCACCTCCTTTTGGTGGCTGGAAGATGAAATGTATGCTGCTAAAAATGGAAGAAGACACAGTTCCCTTTTCCTCATTATAGGTGTACTGTAATTTACAACATTGGACAAAAATGTTTTTATTGTTATTAAGTATGGCCTACTTGTACATCCAGGCTATGATGCTTCAATCTGAGCTGTCTGATGATTTAGGGAAAATACACAAATGCTTTATCCTGTAAGGGCCTATCACATCCCTTACAAATGACATAACAGAACCTACACTGGTAAAACTAATCCAGCTCCAGTAGTGCCAATTTAGTTTTCAGACTACCGTAACCAAGTCTCTCACATGCTTACCTGGTTGCTTCACCACTACGTGTGTGAAGCCAGATGAGTCTCTGGCCAGGCGGTACCACGCTCCATCCGGGTCCATGAGCCACTCCTCCACCAGACAGTAATATATCCCAGAGTCGCTAGTCTCGGCGCGGTGCAGAGTGAGCCCATACAGGCGGGGCGAGAGGCGCTCGGACTGCACACGACTGCGCAGGCGCTCTTCCTCCGCATACACACCGTACTCAAACGCCCCTGTCCGCTCAATCTTCAGCAGCAGCTCATCTGGCTCACCCGCCTCACCCTTCCGGGCGTACCACAGCACAGCATGCTGGGACTCCTCACTGGTCTGCGAGGCAATGGAGCAGTTGACCCGCACACGGCTGTCCTCCAAAAACTGCAGGCTCTGGTTGGACTTGTGAACTCGCAGCTTGCTCACTGGAGAAAAAGCAAAAAGAGAATGGGTTTATATTTATATACCATTTCCTTTATCAACCAATGTCAAGTTCAAGCTAAATTTCACAAATCAAAATCAACACACCCTGCTACACTACATTGCCATCTTTGTAGACACCTGCCCATTTGACATTTCATCTGAAATTAAGGGGATTAATAGAGACTTTGTCCCCTTTTTGCTGCAGTGACAGTCTGTACTCTGTACTTTGCTTTGAGGATTTGATTGCATTTAGCTGCAAGAGCATTGGTGAGGTCAGATAATGATGTTGGGTGATTAGTTCTGGATCACGAACCCCACTCCAGCTCATTCTAAAAATCTCTGATTGAGCTTCATCACCCCTCCATCATTATATCATTCTCACCTGATGCATGCTGACCCCATGTGCAGCTGCTCCACAGCGTTCCATTCCATTGGCAATGCTTTTCCATGGAGATTTTCTATAGGTGTACTTTAAAGTAGCTGAATTGACTAATTTTAAGAGGTGTCTACAAACTTGGACATACAGTGTATATTTGCAGTTTTATACAGGCTTACTGTAGAGTCAGAGACTCTACAGTAAGAAGTGGTGGGAGGGAGAATAAGATGTCTGTCGGAAGCTGTCGAGGAAAGCTGAGCTGCAGGCTCCCACAGTGCTTAGATTGGATTACGTACAGGTGCATCAGGTGTGACCGCCACAGCCACTGCCTGCCATTTCACACCATGAGAGGATTTACAAAACCCAGTGTGGAGGAACACACTCTGAAGCAAGCAAGCACACACACTTGCACGGAGACGCACAAGTAGCTAATATGCATACATTCGCTAAAAGAGACACTAATCTAAACGTACAAGAAAGCTGAGCAGATGTCCTGCATGAGCGTATCTGCTATTCTGGCACAGGCAGAGCTTTGTGCAAACAGACAAAGCACGCCTTCCAAATACATATTAAGCATATGGTCTTGCACTAAACACTTTCTCACACTCGGAGGCTCTCACACACACATGCACGCATGCACACACACATACACATACACACACACACAGCACCTCTTATCGTGCAAGTACCAAATTGGAGGGATTAGCTGTGAATGTGCAGAGCCCCCCACCCGTGTCTTTTAATACCTAAAAATTCATGAGCAGCTGCAAAACTTAACATTTTCTCTTTTTTTCATGCTTTAATGGCTCTTTGCTAAAAATCCAATTTTCCACTGACACTTTGGTGCCATAATCCCTACAGCACATCTCTGGCTGTAGCTTGAGTGAGGGCCTGAGTGTCGGTCCAAAGCCTGGAGCTCCTCCAGCAGCCCAGGGGCAGTAGCACAAACCCTCATGGTCCTAACACACAGGCCAACCTCCTCCCTGCCCTCAGCAAAGCCACACCCCTAATCACTGCACCCCTCCATTGAATTTTCCCTGTATTTTAACTGGAGTGTTATCCTACTCACAAAGAGCCTTCAGTTTATGCACCTATCCTCCCTTAGAAAGCACTGAACTAGGGCTGTCTTGATTACGGATGCATATACAGTACTGTGCAAAAGTCTCAGGCACCTATGAAAACTGTTTAAAGGCACTTGTCTCAGCAGTAAGTGTTTTTCTGTGAGTAAAAACAGCATAAATCATTAAGACAGGCACAAACAAACATAAATACAGTGCAAGTAAACAAAAAAGTTTAATTTCTTATTTCTTAGGTTGTAGAGCTGGACACCCCCAGCCATCACAAAGATAAATTCCATCACCAGTATGCATGAATAAACGTAATGAAACATTTAAACAGCCAAATCTTGTGTTAGATGATAACCAGAATTAATACAAGGCCGCCATGAAGAGAGGTTGGGAAATGGTTAAATTAACACATTGATGTACATATAATCAGTACTTATTGTGTTAAGCAAATGACTGACTGCCCAGATAAACATTTTAATTACAATGGTAACGCAACGTCATTGGCAGGGTTGAGATGCATCAGAATACAAGTATTGGGAAAACGCATTCAGAATACAGAAGTTAAGTATGTCCATTCATTACATTGTGTAAAGGCAGTATTCAGAATACAGTTACCTTTCAATTTTTTAGGAGAATGCCTTTACAATACTTGCCCACTAAAAAAATATAACATTCAAACACCATCAATGCTTGTTTATAAACTTTGAGAATCAGTGCACAAAATGCAGCAAACATGGTCATTAGATGAATTCTAAAGAGGACCTCAATTAACGGCTTCTTTACAAACACTGAAGTTCCTGCTAAAGCATGAGTACACTGCTTAATCAATGCAACTGGTTATTAATCTCAGTGTTACAGAGCTCTTTTTAAGGAACGTTCACACCAATAAACACCTCAATGGTAGACATGTTTGCAAGTGATACATTTAGTGCACTGGTCTTCTTAGATGATTGTGGGATCAACAGTGGACTGAAGCAGGTGAGAGGAGTTTTTTTTTTTTAAATGATAAGGAATTTTTCCTTATGCTTAGAGAACACTCACTGCCATTTCTGATATGTTAACTAACAGATGCCCATGTTGGCTAGAATCAAGCTGAGAGATGGGGGAGGTGAAGGGCCAGAGAGCGCGAGATCAGTTATGCCATCTTGGACTCATGACCCTGGATGGTTGGTTGTGCCATTTGGGATTGATTAGTTGGCAATTTGCATTAACGTATATTTTAAATTCTTCCCTCCTGGTCTTGATTACTAATATAACCCTGCGCTGAATGAAATGTGACATGTAAATTATGAGAAAGATGAAATGACACCAGTATTAACAGGAACAGCAGTGAAAATCAGTTTTCAATTCACTACAGTGGAATACAAACTGCCAAGTGGTGCATGAAACAAAATTTAGCCACTATATCAAAACAAAAGGGAAAGCAAGTTTCAGAAAGTCATTATTCTGTGCCCCCAGTTCTTTTGTGAGGCCACCACGGTTCTGTATGTGAACCTGCCTCAAGTCGAGACCATCTGTCAGTAGAATTTTACCCTCTGGCTCAGATTGGTGAGTGCATAAGCGTGGCCTGAAAGGTCTGTATGTGTGCATGCATGTGTCTCTAGCACTCTGTTTGAGCTTTTCAGACATATTTTCACAGCTAACAGGCATTTCTTCTCCCTTCTAAAAGCACAATGGAATTTTGCCTACACTCTGAAATGAGCCATCATCGCCTGGCTACACTCTGAGGGACTCTCTCGTGCCCCTGACAGCCATTCCAGAGGGAATTACTCCTGGAATGCTGCAATCATTTGCCAGAGACTTACTGCAGAATCTCTCAGACTGGAACCTCTATCGGATTGGATTGGCACACACCAAAGCTACTCCCAAGTTTTTCTTTCTAATTTGGAGCTTGCCAGCTGAGCCACAGAAATTAAAAGATGAAAGCTGGGTACAATGCCTGTTGCTTCCCAACAGCATGGTTTTTGTGCAGCTATTCATCATACAAGCTGCTATGACTAAGCTCACACTAAACAAACACTTTTGGGTCACCAATGGATTAGCATCAGTACTCAATATCACCATCAATACAAATTACTATAGTATGGTATTAAAGTAATGCAGTGTTATATTGGAAGTTAAAATAAAACAAATCAAAACTGGAGGTTTACTTTGAAGTGAGCAAAAGCCAATTAAAAAGCAATATAGACTTGGGAGTTCTCATTAATGATAAGCCTAATTAACAAGATATCACTCTTATTAAAGTCACTTTAAATCAACATTTCTATATGTTAACAAAGCAACATGGGACATCTATGAGGCTGCACAAATAAATGAGTAGTTGGTGCCTTGATTGCATCCTTACTATGTCAAGGAAGACAGTGTGAAAAACCTTGATGGCATATGGCAAAGAGTGAGAAACTGCCTCTGGAAGCTGACAGTGCAAATTGAAAGACATTTAGATAAGGTCACTTAAATAGGATAGATAAAAACAGTTACTAATAGCCTTCAATCATTAAAGAACTCAATAAGCACCCTCAATCAAAACTGTACATCATTAGCTTCACAAAGTTGATTAAGAGGAAGGCTGTCATGAGAAAATGAAATGAGACCAAAGCCTCAAAGTCCTGGTCTTATCATACTACATGGTATCCTTTTCCTCTAGTGTCTGGTGGTAGAGATTTTGTGCTCCTACCGAATTGTGTTTTTGTTTTTTTCTGCATCACAACACCAATTACTTGCAAAAGCATGAAAAAGACTTCAACCTACATTGCTTTTTCTGTGAGTGATGCACCTGCAGTTCTAGCATCAGTTCTTCAATTACTAAATATGGTATTTTTGAGCAAAGCCCTAATTTTCCAGACAGAATCAATAATCAAAGCATATTAGTGCTGAGAAATGTGAAAACAAAGCCTCTATACATAACAGATTGTTTACTGCATTTACTTTTTTTGTCTGGCCTATCCTATATACTATATATTGACACCTCGCTTACATGGTGCACATGCTTTATTTTTCAGAGTGCTTAACCCTCATGCATGGGGACATCATAATGGACAACAAACTCCTTTACACATATTAGGTAATTTCTGCTGAAGCAGCCTGGGGCTAATACGTAGCTGCTCAGAGTCCATTCTTAGTGGATAATTATGTAAAGTATAGGCACTGGGAATATGTGGCATGCATATAAAGTCCTCTTCAATCATACATCTGTGTCAGTGTCATACATCATGTATGGGTGCTGGAGTATTTGAGCGATGGCTGAGATTCTGCACTGCTATAAGTTTGTGTATCTTTAATTAGCCCCCTGGGGAACAGTGCAAAGTGAGAAAGCAGCCAAATGACTGGAAACACTTGTCCTCTCTGTTTCGCATTAAGCAAGCAGCAATCAAAAACAAGCTAGCAGTAGCAGCTACATTCAGTCCCCACAGACACAGAGCTGTGGAGATTCCATTGGTAAAAAAAAAAAAAGAGAGAGAAAAAAGACAGACAGAGAGAGAATTGTCCATTAGAAGGCAAACCGTGGGCAGGCCAAAATTAATGGCAGGGTTATCAGAGGCCAATTCATCTAACAGCTAGCTTTTCTCATTCATGTTCGATTCTCTCAGGACAAATTTCACTGTACATTACAAATAAAAATAAGGGCGTCAAAAAAGGTTTTTTTGAAGCAATGGCCTAAAAGACCCACTTTTGGTTCCCTAAAAAACTTTCAGTAAATGTTTTTGCGTTTTTAGAGAGAACCATTATTGTAAACGAAATGTGTGAGTGAGATGGACCCTTTCAAAGTTTAAAGAACCTCCACATAATGTTCTAGTAGGAAGAACCTTTAAGTTGGTATAGAAACTTTACTTTATGTGAAGGTTCTTTAAACTATTAAAAAGTTCTTCATTCTCCTAAATCTCTTTTACCAACCCTAGCCTAACATGGTTCTTTAGGGAATCAAAAGTGGTTCTTCTATGGCATTGCTCTCTGGCATTCAGCTATTTATGCCAGTAGGAAACCATGAAGTATTGTATTTTTATAACTTTACAACTAAACCATCGGGACACTAATCTGTACAGAAAATGTTGAGAATTCACTGGTAACCCTTCAGCAGAGACAGTGAAAAATTTATGATAGCCTAATGACTAATACCATGCACTGATCCGTGGTTTTAACAAACAGTAAAGAAGAATAAAATATTACATGTACATTTTACTTAATGTCATTTTGCAACATTAAGTAAATATATATATACACACACATACATATACTTATACATATGTGTGTATACAAATAGACACACACAAACACACCTCGACCGGCACCTTGGTTCTATAGGTGCAATTTGTAGTTCTACAATTACAGAATGTAGTCAATCTGTTTCTCTGCATACTTTGTTAGCCCCCCTTTTAACCTGTTCTTCAATGGTCAGGACCACCACAGGACCACCACAGAAGGCGACGCAAGATGGTATGTTAACCTAATAGGTAACGTTACCATATGTATTTACGATGGTAGTGATGATTCTCTGACCTATCAGCAATCTGCAGTTTTTCCATGTCACCTTTTGGTATAGGTTCAGCTTGCTTTCGACCTTGATGGAAGGGATATCCAAAATAATACCAGGTACCAGGTTTCCCTAATGGAACACATAAAAAGGCGAGTAGATTCGAGTCAAGTTGAGCTGGTATCATGCAGTGGAAAAGTGGCTTATCACGTCACCACCACATCAGTGTCACTGCAGTGCTCAGAATGACTCGCCACCCAAACAATACTACAGTCTGTGATTGTAGAACTACAGTGTGCACCTATAAGGTAAGTAGACCTCATAAAACAGACAAGGAGTGTAGATAGAAGGGAGGTGTACCTTGTATCTACATGTAATGAAGCGGCTGCTCAGTGTATATAAAAGGGGCATAGAGAAACTATGCATGGTTTCTCTATGGGAAAAGTGAATGTTTTCGAAAATCATTGCTATCAAGCTCTGTGGTAAACAAAAAACAAAGTTTCCAAATCTGATACATTTTGCTGTACAAATATTTTTCCTCTGAATGTCATTTAATTATAGGGCCAAGTCATAATACAAATATGCTACATATAAGTTAGTACTGCTGGGTATACTGGCATCCTCACCAACTTCGCCAAACATATCATGAAAACCAGCAAGCTTTGTCAAGTGTCTCAGCTAAGTTTCTTTTACAATGTCTACAGCAGCCTACAGTTTGAGTAGTTGGAATTGGTATATAATAGTATTGAAGTGTTGAAGCGCAGGAGTGTTATCCTGCTTGGATGTAACACTATTTTTATTCAGACTGCTCAACAATCACACAATTCAGAGGATGTGGTGACACTCGTCTGGAACCTTTTTGTTTACCACAGGGTGCAACAAGTGGTGATTTTCAAAAACTCCATTCATTTTTCTCATAGAGAAAACCAGCTTACACCTGGAGACCCAATATGGGCAGAACACCTATGGCGCAGCGGCCTATTTTATAGAATGGTATACAAGTCTGTCCTCCACATGCCTTTCGGACCACTTTCTCCTTCAGTTCTTGTGTCTTGAGTCTTGGTGCACTGGCTGCATTGCTTCCCAAGGCAGATGATTTAATTTTTTAATAGCTTTGTGCATAAATACAGCCACAGCAATTCTGCACCATCTTCACTGTTTCCAGGGTTACTCTGTTTCCCTAGACAACAAAAGGTGTGGCCTGAATACCTGAGGGAACCTCACTGCGACTCCAGTCAGAAAAAGACCCAATTAAACGCTTACAGAACCCTCCATGACTTTACCAAGCATGATTAAATAAGCTAATTAAACCACGGTCTACCACGCTCCCCATAAAACTGCAGAGCATTTCTCTTCAGCTGACAATTGAACAAGCAGAATCAATAAAATGTTTGATAAAAGGCAAGAGCAACAAGGGAGCAGAGTCAAAAATGAAGCAAATCAGGCAGCGCATTCAGAAAGCTCAGGGTGTGATGAGGGCTGCTGAGCTCTGACAGACGCGAGGGGAGGGAGAGGGTGGTGGGGGGTGAAAGCGTTAACAGAGAAAATGATTAGAGTGCGTTTGTGATTTTCTAAGAGGCTGTGTTAGACAGCGAGTTTCCACCCCTCCTGAGTGTGTCCAATTTGTTGTTAGCCCCGCTTAATTGCCAAACCGTACTGCTCTACCGAGATAAAGCTGCTTTTTATTCGCTTTATTTATTGATGATGTAACAAGCACAGTGTTTCCAGATAATGCAGCTCTTTCGTCAAGAACTGCAAACACAAAAAATGGTTTATTTCTGTTGATTTCACTCATGTAAACATACAACAAAACTGACATATTCGAGCCAAATTATGAAGGCGAACTCTTTGTGGGCCGTTTTCAAGTCTTCTGAGAAAGTAGAGGCATGTTTCTCCAACAGCAGTGAGCATTGCCAACTATTTTCTCTCATTCCAAGTCGCTCTGACAAAAACTTGCCTAACATCCTGAAAAATATGCCATGCTAAAATACATGTGAGCTGCAAATGAAGTGAGATCCATGCTTTTCGGTGCGCCTCCAATTCCATTATTAGAATGGAAATCTTTCAAAGGCCCTGTTGATGACACAAAATCATGAGCAGTCATTAGGGCTGAATAAGTTAATTGCTAGCTGCTAATTCCAACCCAAACTGACAGATGAAGGGGTCCTTAGGACTGCCAATCACACACGATCTAAACCATGTCCCACTTCATGCATATTCATGAGTGTGAAGAGTTCATCTCTTTGCTGGCATGCGGGCGGAGGCAGGGGTGGTTGAGGTCTGCTGGTAAACACACTGCCTTTTGGTGTGCTCTCTTCTCTGAAGCTGTCAGAAGGGAGGCTCATTTGCAGCCTTGCAGATTGTAAGTGGATTTGACTGGAGTGGTGACAGGTGAAGGAGGAGCTGTACAAAGCAGTGAAAAAGCAGGTGGAGGGGTGGGGGTGGGTAGAATTGAACTGAATGGAGGCAAGGATGAGAGAAAAGTGAATACCAAGGGAAGAAGCATAAGACAGAGAAGAACAAGTAAGGGGAGTTAGCTGTGAGTTAAGGTGAAAAATCGAATTTACACAATTTTCGTCTAACCTTGAAATGTAGCCCATCAGCCAGGACAAGTTTAGGTTCTAAAGTTTGCTTGTTTTGTTTTGCACTGGAGCTACAAGGCTACTGTAGCCACCAAGTAATGGAAGCTTATACTCCAGCAATTAGTTTCTTGAAAATCGCATGCCTAATTCATCACACACTTTTGTCAAACTGCACGTTAAGTCTCAAATAGACCTGCTTATGTAGTTTCTGACACTGTATGACAGACTGTTATCTATAAAAAATGTACAAAAGTACATCATGTGGTGAAGAAAACAGTAATAGCATCCATTTTAAAACCTGATTTTTGTCTGTACTTTTGTTTTTATGTATGATGCAGTATGATAGTGTCAGAAACTACATAAGCAAGTCTATTTGAGACTACCCAACAACTTGATGCAGTTTGAGGCAAGTGTCTGGTGATTTAAACATGTTTTCACATATGAATTGGTGGTGTGTAAACTTCAATTACTTGATAGCTACATTAGCCTTCAGTACAGAACTTCAACTTCAAACATGTCTTGGCTGAAATTGCATACATTTTTGCTTAAGTATAGTTTTGAAAAGTGACTGTGCTTGAGGGAGGAAGCAGATAGAGGAGAACAGTGGGGGCAGAAGAGGAGAGAAGTACCATGAGAAGAACAGAGAGGAGCTGTCTGAGAAGAGATAAGGAAAGATGAGGGATGTGGTTGGTAAACATGACTGCATATGCAAACATGGAAGGAAGGAAGGAATACAGAAAGAAGATATATTTGACAATTTGACGTGGTAAGTTGAAAAAGGTCATACTGAGTGGCCCTTTCCAACCATCTCCACCACCATGAAGGATGGGGCAGCTTAGTGCTCCAGACTCGAGCGGTCTTCCATTAGCTTTAGCAGCTGTTAATCCAGGCAGTGGAGTCTGCAATGTGTCAGTTTAAAGACTCTGAAATGCTTTTAATCCCGCTGAAAAGCCTTGCTTCGTGCAGCCAAGTCTTGCTTTGGAGGGGAGTTTCTCAAGAGAGCGGTTTGAGCGGATCCTGCTGCTGCTGCTGCTGAGTGAGGGATGGGGGTTTGGAGCTGCTGCCCCGCGCTGGCTACAGAAGCAGAATGGGAGCCTAATATCTATGCTAATGAGTCCAATACATCTCTGATTCTTTTGTGTCGGTGGAAGATTTCCAGGCTTCTTCAACAATGTAATTAAGATTGGGGTAATTATGTGGATCTACGCTCGGGTAGGGAGTCTGCAAATGATCCCTCAATGTGCCCCCCTCACACACACTGCTCCTCTACATCCTCTGACGTTTGTCCTCTTTTTCTGCATGGCCAGGGAGTCACTGCGAGTGCGCTCATCCTTCTCTATGACACAGAAAGAGAGGTACTCTGTGAGGTCAACTCTGGGAAATGATACTATTGGAAGGCTGAGTGGAGACAGACAGAAAATAACTAGTCCCTTGAGAGCTGCTCATGTAGGTATACAGTGTGGCATAGGTGTTAAAAAATAGACACAAAATCCATTTATAGTCATTATTTTAAACTAGTTGCTTTCAAACCTGTGTGTGCAGTGCTTGAGAGATTGAGTAGGAGTACATGACTGAGCTTTCAGTTAGAGCCTCATCTACATGTGAAAGAGCAGTGAGGGATCAGGTAAGCTGCCTCCTCATACACCATTGCACTTAACCAACAACACACATCACACACACACACTTATGGTAGCAGATGGGGTGGATTTAAGTATTATGGGACATCAGGTAATAAAGGATAGCGAGGTGGCTATTATGTATGAAATACATGTCATAGGCCATAAATGACAAATGTCATTGTTTTATGTAATTTCCCACCAAAACTACTTTAATTGGCTTATTTAGTTTTCCTTTTTGCTCATTTTAAAAGCATATACAAGTATGATGGTTAGCATTAGGTGATGCTTAGCTTAAACAGGAAAAAATTAGAGTTTTTTAAAATGTCATCTGTTACTTGATCAATCAATCAAACACTTTAGTACACACAATACTGTGCAAAAGTCTGCTAAGACAATGATACATTAAGCTATTTTTCTAGGTACTAAGTATTTGCTCAAAAAACTCATTACAACACTACAATAATAACATTGATATTGTAATTGTATGTCTGTCAATGAGTGAGCTTAACCATTTCCTAAGGTCTCCCTGAAGAAGCCAGTTATTTACAACCACCAACCAATACCTAGTTCAGCTAATTAGTCTTTCACTAAATTAAATCTGGTGCTGCTGATGGAATTAAACAAGTACATACAGTGGCAGAAGTGCAGAGAGAAGCCAGGAACCAACACTGTGTACATTCTTCTAACAGAGATGATAATGATAACAACAATTAAAAAATACTATGTTTTACCATATTTATGCTTATTTGTATTTATGATGGGAAAAAACACACTTACTGCCTGAAATAAATAATTTTAAACAATTGTCTTGAATTGTAATAGTAAATCACAACTATAAATGTATTAATAAACACATCAGCAATTCTGTATCTGTACTTTATTTGTTACAAATCCATCTATAAGGCTCTAACTACTGGAATTACAGCACTCTACAAAAACCAACCCTAAATTAAGTGATTAAGCAATCTTATGACCACTCACACTCTCAAAAGAGTGCATTATACATACAATGCCATGGAATTTCAGACATACACATGTCTATTCGATTTCCAATACTCAAGACTGTCATGTCTTAAAACAGCTCCAAAACAATGAGCCTGATGTGTAGAGTCAAGAAAAGTGGCCAGGACAGTTTGAGAAAATTAGGGCAGCAATGCTAACCTGACTCAGTATGTAGCTGTGTGGATGCTGCTTACATAGATGATCATGCAGTTTACTTTGGTGGTGGAGGTTTGTTTGTTGAGACATGCATTATAATTCTTTTTTTTTTTTATAGTGCTGGGAGTTATGAGTCACCTTACCAACCAATGTGAACTGTATTTTGATTTGATGCCAACTAGTAGGCATCCGGAAATCTTGTGTAGGTTACACTTTTAACCTATGACTAAAGTATCCCACCTTCACGGTTTCATACTGTCACTATTTCTACATGTGCATTAAGTAGAGAAAGCACTTTTTTTCCCATACTGATATTGAAACCCTGAATACTGGCCAACAACAATTCAATATTTCCTCTCTAAAGGGCCCATAACATGGACAAACTAATTTTCCCAGCTTTTTTGGAGTAAAAGAGTTTGATGTAGTGTGTAAACACTGTTGTAGTTGTAGAACGCACCATTCACTCCCCAGTACATATAGTCCAAACATGAAAACTAAGCCGCAAAATGTCACAAAACCCAAAACATTTCCATGTCCACCTATTCAGCCCACAGCAGTTTGGATCTGCCCACTCAAACTGACAAAATAAAGAGTGTTTCAGCACCGTCTGCTTTTCGAATAAGGCACAATACAGGGCACCCAAACAGAAAAGTGTTCAGTTACATAAATTATTATTAAAACCACAGTAACAACAGTGTGTTTTATTCTTAGCCCACAAACATCAGTTGAATGAAAATGAATTACAAATTTTACACACACTTACACACACGTTCTAAGTGGTCCTAAGGAAAAAAAATGAAATACAAGTATAATGTAGGATATTGGCCCTTAGAAACTACTAAGCTTTAAATTAGCTTTTTAAATATTTTTTGAAGCACTTAAGATGAGCCTCTAAAAGTAGGCTAACATGCTGAAACTACTCAATCACTCTACTACCCCACCGGAAGAAATACACAGCTAACAACATCACATCACACAGTGTGAGTGAGAGCAGTTTCAGGCGGATTTGTTACAGGATTATGCCCAATACCTTTGATCAGATCGGTGCCAAAATGGTGCTTTTTCAAAAGGGCTGATAAATAGTTCTGCTAAACTATGGACAAGAAAAAGGAATTTGGAGAAGTTTGGCCAAAGGGAACTTTATACAGTTGAGTCCTTTGTAATATCTTGCATTCTCTGATGGACAGATATAGGAAAAGAACTTGACTATGTAAATTACTTTGGTTAGCATAGTAATCTCTGAAGGCTTATAGACAGTTCAGTGACTGCGAAGTTGAGGCATTTGTGAAAATCTTTCAAGATGAAAAATATTTAAAATGAGGTAAGCAAGGAATTGTGTTAGCAAATGTTAAGTATGTGTGCATGAAGGTTGAGGAGGCTTTTTGCTGACTCAGGGATGACCTTGTGTATCTCCTTAGAGCCAATTAATCATTGAGCTTTTATGAAATGATTTTCCATGTGAATGCTTTAGAAGCCAACGCAGTTCATCCATCTTCCACTGTGTGTCTGTGAATGTCAAAGAGCAAGGTCTATTGCGGATGGAAAATAAGACATCAGACAAAGCACTAGTGATTAAATTAGGAGCCGAGAGCACCATTCTGAGAGAGATAAGGTCCTCTGTGGAGAGGCTCTGGGGATGCTGCCTAAGGCAGGCTGTGGGTCATATCACACTGCCATAAAATTAGCCACAAAAGTGTCATCATGTATCTGACGTATCAAAAGCCAAACAGGGTCATTAACTCTCGTGCTGGGCCTGAGGTGCTCACTTTCTATTCAGAGCTGAGGACTGAGGCCATTTGGGGGGACGAACATACACCTGGGCTCTGCAGCACACACCTGGCACCCGGCCTGGTTAAGCAACCTGGATGAACAAGAGGCGAGGGAAAGAAGGTTTTTTTTAAAAAAAAAATAGGAGGTGGGACGTAAAGTAAGAGTAAAGAGGGAGGGAGGGAAGGAGAGAGAGAGAGAGAGAGATAGAGAGAGAGTGAGGGGGGAGAGAGAGAGAGAGAAGGATATGGCTGATATGACTGTGGTGCCCTGAAGGCAGATTGTGGCGTGTTGTGTTGGAGGACTCCACTCCTAATGAAGACGGACAGCTGTGTTCCATTCACAGGAGACAGCAAGATACTGGTTCCCATGGAGACAGTGAAGCTTTGAGTCTGCGCACAGACTACAGACTGAGAGCTATCAGGAGCCGGGCTGGCTGGTGCCCAGTAGGCATGACAGGTACGCAGTCCACTGATCCTTCACTGTCAGGACCCATTTATGTACAAGACACTTAACAGAAGCACGGGCAATGCCGGGACAGCAGCGTATTAACGACAGAATGCCTCACAGCACACGAGAGAGATACGCCGTTATTGATTGCCTTTAATTATCATTTAATTAGTAGCTGGACACAGACACTTTGTTTTGTGAGTGAGGACGGCACACTCCTGTGATTTGTTTAAATGCCAATAATGAATATCTTTGGGTCAATTGAAAGGATGTTTAGGAAAGACAATGTGTTGCACTCGATTTTCAGTAAGTAGGAGAGCCTTCTAAGGCATATACATCACTTACATACACACACACACACAGACATGTATGTGGCACGCACACAGGTTTATTTTATACAAGCACATATACACACAAGTGTGATTTTATCTATCTATCTATCTATCTATGTGTGTATTTATATTAGAGGTGCGGGAAAAAACCGATTCTTAGATGCATCGCGATGCAGACGTGGATGATTCTGAATCGATTCACAAGTGTCAAAAATCGATTTTCTAAATATTAGTTTATAACGTAATGTTGACGGAACGTAAAAGGCGGAACTTGGAAGTGGGTAACTGCAGCACCCGGACAGTCTGTGGCGGCACATAACAAGAACACTACTGGATGAGGGAGAAATCCAACCAGCTCCCTCTGCAATAAAAGCCAGGTTAGATCAGGAGTCACAACACAAATAAAAAGAAGAGCCATTTTGTCCTTTCAACAAAAATCAAACAACATTGGGAGCCACAACATTTGTGTCCAGTATGTCTCAGTATGTGTTAATGTCCTAGTATAGGCTAAAAAATATAAACGAAAACAGATTTACTCTGCTCTGCTTTAAGCTTTAGCTCAGCTACAGCTGCTTTTCTTCCAACTCCGCCAGAAAACTTTTT
>JAILXH010267914.1:22533-33331 GCA_023558415.1 Piaractus mesopotamicus | reverse complement strand
ATATATATATATATATATATATATATATATATATATATATACACACACATTGGTACTGAGAATTAGAGTAAAACATCTTAAAACAGAAAAATGCTGCACCATATAGAGCTCTCACTGTTCTGCTAAATTATGAATATTGCTTATCTGCGTGATTATGATGACGTTAATGGACTTTGTGAGAATGACCTAACTGTGCTTTTTTCATCTGTCCAGTACTGAAGGCTCCAGTTTTGGTTTTGGCACTTGCTCAAGATCAGTACCAACAGGACCTAATGGTACTCGGGAGAGTTCTCCTCTGTTATTTAGCTACTGAGTTACGCTACAGAGAAATCAAGAGAACACAATTTGTCTGAAAGTAGTTGCCCACTCATACCGTTTTTTTCACCGAGGTGCTCAGCCTTGGGTATATTTGTTTATCCTCAACAGCATTCTGACTTGTGATTAGGCAAAGGTTAAGCCTGGTTGACTTACCAGGAAAACATTCCGTGCTGCAAACAGATTAACTAGTATTTCGTCATGAATTTAAAAATATTGTTTTTAAGTTTGTATACAGTTTTCTGTTTCTGTTTCGTCTTAGTTAACATTTGCAGCAAAAGCCAAGAACAATTAAAAAACTTTACCAGATGAGCACTGAGCACTATTACATCACCAATCAGTGCACCACAATGTGAATGAGAAATGTATGTAAATGTGTTGACTGCTATTTTTAGAATTAGTACTCTGTAAAGAGCTGGCTAAGGTAAGCTGTCAGCATTTATGCGATCCATGACTGTGACGCCTCCTGTAACAGTCTAATGATTATGCACAGCTGTCTTGTAAACACTGACTGACGGTGTAAGGAAATAAACAACGGCGTGCAAAATTGTGCTTTTCTTTTGAACAGAACAGCAAACAGGAGGAGCAGCACAGACAGTTGGTTGCTGTTTTTGTGAGCTGTTTTGCATATTAGGTGCCATACAGCAAGTGGAAATCAGTTTAATCAGACACGTTTTGACTACCAAGTGTAGTTAAAATCTTACCAGGTTCTAAACACATGAAATGACCAGGCGAAAACAGGGTCCAAGTTAACTAGTAAGCAAGATAGCTGACCATACATGTCAGTCTGAAAAGGTTAAATGCAGCAGGGGCCCTGGCCTACCTCCTCCCCACGCTGTATCCGGCGGTTGGAGCTGATGATTATTTTGTGGCCTCTCTCAAAGGTCACGACCTCGGCTATGCAGTTGGGTGCACAGGAGTGGTTGATGTACCTGACAGCACAGATTCATTTATATAAGGTACATGTGATGGACAAGAAAACATGACCACTCTGAGCAGAGATACATGCTGATCTGTAGACGTATTAGCAAAACTGATCATTCGGTTCCTACCTTGCGGGTCCTCCTGTAATGGTTGCATCGATTACATGCTCGCCGTCGATGCGGAACATATAGACTCCACGGTTCTATGGTTTGGAAAAAATTAATAATAGCATTAAAAAGTGTTTAGATTTAACTGCAAAGAGCAGGAGGCAAAAACATGTTTTGGAAAACAACTCTGGTGAAACCAGAGGGCCACAGGTACCTGTGATTCGTACATCTTCTCCTTGCGGTTTGCCACCTCGTTACGAATGATTGTACCAATGTATTCAATGACCATGGTGTTGTTCTCAATGTCCCTAGCAGCATACAGCCCCAAGCCCTACAACAAACATGGTACAAAGCTGTGAGCAAACAATGTTTTTGCATTTTGTATGGCTTTTGTTTGCAAGTATTTCAATTCCACATCTGAAAATGGACAAAGAACAATGTATGACTACAATAAATGCATGTTGCAAGTAGAACAATAACTCCATGGCTCTGAAACTGCTCTGTATTCACCTGGATGCGCGAGCGGGCCAAGTAAACGTTGGACTTCCACTCGGCCTTCATGCGGCGGTACTGAGAGGACTTGGAGTGGACAAATTGCTTGCTGTAGGGGGCGCCAATGAGCTCAGCGGGGCTGCCATTGCTCTGGAGGGCCTTAGCAGAGCTGCCGCTGGTCAGGGTGTGTGGCCTAGAGGAATGTCAAGAGATGGAGAAGACAACACTGAGGAGGACTGCAGCACCTACTCAAGTGCCAAGATGTGGTGAGACGGAAACAGTTGGAGAAAGCAGTCAGAGAGGCCAACAGACTAAATGATCTTTCAGTTAAGTTAATCACATGGTCGTCACTGAAGGGCTGAAACCTCTGTAAGACCAAATCTGCGAGATTATTTATATATTTGTAAGGTTAAATTTCAAAATGAACACAATTACATGAACATAGATACCGAACCCAAGATAAACAGATGCTGACACCATGGCTGAACATCATTTGAAATGAGAAAAGATGATTTTAATGGACGATGCACACTGACCTTATGAGTGGACAAAACACAGGACTTGAGCTCTGGCTGCTCACGGATAACAGGGCAAAGGAAGGGGGACATGAAGAAAGAAGATCTAAAATCTACAGAATACCTTAACACAAACCTCTTGACATGGGTGCATGCCTTAGGTTCAGAGCGCGCGCATCCTGAGGGGTTGATGGCCAGAGGCAGTTCCATCAGAGGATTGCGGCCATAACGGAAGGTGTAGCGTGCACACGCCTCCACGCCAGGCAGCTGGAACATGAACCAGTTGACACAAACAGTGAGAGAGGGGTAATAATAGGAGATTTATTAGCTGTTCTTCCAAACACAAAAGTCCAGTTATTGGTATGTGTCTGGAAGTATGAGACTTGGAACACCACCCTGAAACTGCATTACTGATCAAACCTCCAAATGCACCCCAAAACATGGCCATCTATAGTGGAGCTTCCCATGACCATCATACTGACAAGCTTTGATAACACAGTGTTATTTATAATATAGTAATATGTAATTCTTGCTATTTTCTTTCAGTTTCTTCATTTCAGGAGTAGCTGACATGTCTCCTCATTCCACCGCTAAGTTAAATGCACCGTTTTAATCACACTCATTATAAAGCACCAGTCAGAACGCGGCTAATTCACAATCATATCCTGATGATGAGAAAACAGGCTACAGCCAGCAAGTTTAACTGTTTGTGGTTAGACAGTAATACCATTTTAATAAGACGCTGATAAAAGAGAATGAGAGAGCAGCGGTTAGTGAACCCAGACGCCCTCAGGTTAGCTAAGAGTAAGTTATTTAGCTACTGAGTTACGCTACAGAGAAATCAAGAGAACACAATTTGTCTGAAAGTAGTTGCCCACTCATACCGTTTTTTTCACCGAGGTGCTCAGCCTTGGGTATATTTGTTTATCCTCAACAGCATTCTGACTTGTGATTAGGCAAAGGTTAAGCCTGGTTGACTTACCAGGAAAACATTCCGTGCTGCAAACAGATTAACTAGTATTTCGTCATGAATTTAAAAATATTGTTTTTAAGTTTGTATACAGTTTTCTGTTTCATTTTCATCAGTTGTCATGGCTTATTTCAGGGTATTTTGCTGCACAATATGGACAAAAAAAACGAACAAAAATCGGTTCTATTCTCTAAATGCTGCACCCACTTCAGTGCGGCGTCTGGGACTCTGTTCCTTTGTACGCGCAGCCAGTGTGAAAGCGCTGACCACTTAACATGGGCACCAAAATGAAAAGCAAGACTTTTAATGTCACCCACACCACACAGATGCAGTATATGCGAATCAGGCCTTATGATGCAAAATCTAGTTTAATACAGGTTTACCATAAACTCCCTGGCCAATAATTCTGTTTTTAAGACTTACTAGCCTTCTGCTCAGACCATTGGGTATGAGCACAGACATGCTCAATTACATGAAATTATTTTGTTGTGCGCGGTATATAGGGACAAAACAAATACCGCCTAAGACCAAGAGCCTCGCTCGCCAGAAAATAAAGGCTTGACCTCTAACAAATTAGATCATCATTTGTTCTGATTGTAGAGGGAGAAAAAAAAAACAACAACAAAAAACGTTCATGCATTTGGAGTGTAACTTACTTAAACACTCACTAGCAAAGACACATTTACTCCTCGAACTCGCCTTGCAGATGAAACTACAGCATCAGAGACTTTGTTCACAGAACACAACCTGACTTTCTTTGTCTCTTTTCACAGCTACAGCTATTATTGCATGATAGCTCAGATATTTGCTGTAATATTACTGCGTGTATTTAAAAAAAAACAAACAAAAAAAAAACTGATTTATGTAGCTTGCACTCACTCGGTTAAAAAGAACAGCTCTGCCGATTGTCATATACAGTAATATAAAGTTTGGACAAACGACGTAGATTATATTTACCAATTTCCTCACTAGAGAATAATAGTGAAGACACAGAAACTATGAAATAGCACATACGGAATTATAGTGACCAAAACCTGACCAAATGAATCAAAACAAGCCCCTCCCCCCCTTTTTGCCTTGATGCTTCAGGAGGTGAATTCATTTTCTAACAAGACTGAACCAGGACCTTCTTGTTGCTGAAAACCACTCATTGAGAGCTTTAAAACATACATTTTGTCACTTGTGGAAATTATGCTTAAACTTTTGTTTTGGAAATAATGTCATACACAGGCGTCAACTTTACAATTTGTATTAGAAAAGAAATGTATGTTATGTAAAAATGTTTTACATTATCAAAAATGAGATTTTTTTACAGATTTTTTTTACTGGTAATGAACGTGTACATCACATTTTTCTCATAAAAAAATGTGTCATAGTTCAGATGGTTCTTCAAGGGTTCTTTAGTAAAGACAGTGATCAGTAATTCTTTATAGAACCATGAATGCACAAAGAACTCTGTATGATTAAATGGTTCTTTGCATCATGAAATTGTTCTTCAGATTGATGGAGAATGTGTGGTAGATGGTTCTGTACAGAACCTTTTTGAAAACTGTTCTGTATTGCACCCAAAGGGGTTCTTCTATTGCTACGATGTCAAGCTTGTAACAATAGAAGAATGTTTTTTGGGTGCTATATAGAACCCTTTTCAAAAAGGTTCTATAATAGAACCATCTGTAGCATATTCATTCACATTTTCCATCAATATGAAGAACCCTTTCATGATGCAAAGAACCCTTTAATGATGCAAAAGATTCTGAGTGTTCATGGTTCTATATAGAACCATTGTCTTTACTAAAGAACCCTTGAAGACCCATCTTTTTAAAGAATGTATAGTATCCTTTTTGCTAAGATTATGCATATATATATTCTTTTCTCCCAACAGTGTCATACCGATTCCACAATCCTGGTGACTGCCGGGACGGTCAGTCCAAACAGGTCTTCTCCCTTCAAGTAGACAGGGAACAGTTTAAGAATGCCCGTTTCATTCCTCTTCTCCGCCACGGGCTCCAGGACCTTATCCCACACTCCTGCGCAGAGAACAAGAGAAGCCGTGTTGTAACTTGATTTACCCGAGTCGCTGTTTTCGAAGACCTGCCTACACCTCTGATCCTTTTAGCTTCACCTGAAACTTGTCAAACTTTACTAGTAGAATCTGCAGCACTGTGAATCTGTAATTCTCTTCAGTGAAGCTGTAAGAAGTTGGAGGACAAAAGTGTCTTGTTAAGCTGTTAAATAAAGGAGTACTTCACCCACAAATGCTAATCAGAATAAATGTGATCAAAGGCCAGTACAGACCCACTAGCAGTATCTCATTTGCATAATGCTAAATGTCCCCTACTAGTATTTATCGAAGCAAAAGATTTCAGCATTTTGCAAATGAGATCAGGCTAAATCGGTGGTCCCCATACCTGGTCCTGGTCCTTTAGTGTTTCCCACACTTCAGCTCAGGAATTGTTAATTAGCTGATTAACCAGTCTGTTAATCAGTTGATTAGATGGATGAACAGGAAAAAGACCATAATATGCATGACGTGTTCCTTAGGACCAGAGCTGGGAACTAGCGGGCTAGAGCTTGAAATATTTGTCCGAACCAGACAGGATTCGACTGCTCACATCGGCCAGCGGGATTGCCACACAATTTTAATGCTTTTCAAATGTAATACCATTTGAACCTCACAATAACGCACACATTTAAATATGACATGCTTTGAGATTTACACCACAGTTGCACAGTCTTGGCGTATTTGACTGGTTTGCCTACCTAGCCCTTCATTAGTGCTTAGTTCCTGACCACAGGACCACTGTATAGTGGGTAGCTCTGGTTGGCAGACTCTTATGTGCTGGGTTAATGTACCAATTATGACCGGTTCTTTAGGAATCTTCTTATAATTTAATTAGGGAATTGATTCAGGGAAGTACAGTTCAATGCTGCCAAAAGGACATTTCATTTTCGTGGCCAAAAATATTTTTACGTTCTATGTAAATTATATAAAATGTTGCGTAAAAACAGAGTTTTAGAATTAAACAGGTGAAGAATCTCTCATCATATCAGCAGTGTGAGAACAGAACATTAGGGAATGTTTATCCAGGCTAAAAATTAGATGCTGTTTAAAGCACTGCTTGAACAAATGAGTTAAAGAATGAATTAAACTTGCTGGGTTTTTACATTCTATCATTACTAATTTTTTTTTTCCTATATCCATTAAGTAAAGACTGCTATTATTGTCACTTCACGGTATCCGGTGCTGTACAGTTTCTGACTGATGTGGTTCGGGCTGGGTTCAGACAGAATTTTGTCAAGTTCAGGTCACCTTCAGACTCAAAATGCAAAGCTGGGAGTCAGACTGGTTTTGACCAGAAAATTCTCAGGCTGTATTTGGGTTCAGACCAAATTTTCAGGCCCATTAGAGCTTTATATTAGGCTAATAAATCACCGCCAGATTTCATGTATTATTTGCAAAATGGTATCTGAAGGTGAAGACCACCATTAAACTCAGGTATGTGGTGCTTACCTTTAGGTGAGGATCCGGTCAGCACCAGATCCTCGTAGCCGTGCTCCACCACACGGATGGTGAATTCAGGGGCGCTGTCCTTCTCGTCGATGGAGCAGAGGTAGCGGCAGCGGCGGTTTCCGTGCCGCATGCTCCAGTAGATGCGGCTGGCCTCATAGCCCACGGGGAAGATGGCGGCAGATGAGTGGAAGGCCTCCATCTGCTGCGGCAGGAGCTGACCTACGGCATGGAACACCAGGCTGCCCACACGGAAGGTGTGCTCACGTTCCCCGCGCTGCACGATGCTGGCTATCTGCCGCGCCTCATCCCGCTGCACGTAGACACGGCGGAACACGGCGAAGCAGCGCAGCTCGTGCTCTGGCCCTCCTGGAGCCCCACTCCCAGAGCCACTAGAGCCTCCACGGGGCCTGTGCAGGTGGCACAGCATGGTCTTGTCTTTGAAGAAGGTACACTGGGCCTTGAGGGCACAAGTGAAGTGGTAGGCGTTAGTGCAGCGCAGCCGGTGGCAGCCACTGGTGGCTCCAGTCTGCTGGCAGTAGGCGCAGCGCACAGAAAGACCGCGCCTCAGAGCCAATTCTACATTGATAAGTGCACCTGCTTGGGTCTCATATACTTCAGTGGACCAGAGTGCACAGTTCAGGTGCACCCACAGGTCCAGGTCCAGGTTGAGTAGACGGGCGGGTCCATCTGTGAGCCCATCGCCCTCTTCGTGACAGAAGCAGCAGCGCCGCAGGTCTTTGGGCAGCGGCTCAGGCCGCAGGGAGGCGTCCAGCTTCCTCAAGAGCTGCTCCAACTCGTCCTTGTCCCGCAGCTGCAGGTTGCCTTTGGGCACCACTATCTGGACACTCCACTTGCGCCAGCGCAGCCCCTTCCAGCGCTTCCCAGATAAGTGGCGGGGCTGGCACTCATCGCCTCCGCTGTTATGGACGGCACGGGGACGGGGCTTCAGCTTTACAGTGACCTTCAGAGCATCCGACTTGACTTCGGCTTTGGCTGATTCAGGGGAGGCAGAGGGGAAGATGATGGGTGGGGTGGAGGGTGGAGACTGTTTGGGCTGCATCTGGGCCAGGCAGTGGACGTCCAGGGTAGATATGTTGTTGCTGTACGGGTGAAGAACCTTCATGGGGCTCTTCTCAGAATCAGGTAGGACAGGCACATTCGGCTGAGAGATGAATACAGACAAACGTGTCAACCACCTCAACTACCACATTCTATTGCTTTGTATGTTCTGGTTGTTCTGTCTATCCAATATAATACTATAGGTGTAGGACTGGGACCTTTGGCACGAGAACTGTGTTCAAGTGTTATTTTTTTTTTGTATTTGCTCAAGATTGGTTCCAACAGGACCTAATTGTACTCGAGCATGTTCTCCTCTGCGTTCAACACTTGCAGTTGAAGCCAATGACAATTTAGCCAATTCTTTACTTTTCCAGGTGAAGATAAAGAAAGCACTAAGCAGACAATTGATATATTATCGCATGGCTTACCTTGCTATCTACTGGTTTGGTCTGCATGGAGGATGAGTAGAGAACAAAGCAGTTGTGACTGCAGAAGACGGCGTTGCCCTCGGCCTGGCTTTGGCCCTCCTGTAGAGAGAACATGTGTCAGAGCAACAGTGCCACATGCTCCAGGGAGGCTGGGAAATAGGGTTATACCATTTCCCACCTATCGCCCCAAATGATCATTATACAGCAAACTTGAATAGCTAACTAAAGAGGTGGAGATCAAAGGCTGGGTTACGCCACAGTCTTTTTGTTGATGCCAAAAGGACTTATTAAATCTGCACAGAGTAAAGATGTGGTGGTGGTGGTGGTGGTGGTGGTGGGGGGGGGGGGTTTAGAAGGGGCACAGTGATCAAAGTTACCTGCTGATTTGAATGACCAGAAATTCATGGTCGTGAAATTAACTGTTTATGAGCTTAGGCTTCTTGGGGCTGTGCGTGACTACACTCACTCCCTCGGGTAATGTCAGTGATCCCGGTAATTGTAGCAGGAGTGGATTTTCACTTCCCGTTGGGGTTGGATTAGCATAATTAGGGAGTTGCTTTGGGGGTGAGGGTGGAGTGGTGGCTTTGAGGGGGGGGGGCCCATTCAGTCTGGAAACTCTTCAGGTTGTTGTTAAGTCACCCAGGTTCCAGGGAGCCATGACAACAGTCTCTACACCTGTACTCATGTTACACATATACTCTTTCACGTCTTTGGGGAACATGAGGCTCAGTGACCCAACTGGAGACTCATAATACAACCTATACAGTCAGATCAGGTTCTCTGAATCACTAAGCTACGCAAGCCACGGTCAATAGGCTGAATTAGTGGAATTAGACTGTTTTTGTTCCTCCTTAATATTCAGTAGGAGCAAATACAGCTTAATATTTATTTTTAAATGAGCAAACTACATATCCCTGCTACAAATAAACAAACTTTGTTTCCAGCATGTACCATCTACGAACAATTGGGCTAAACTGTAAAATATGGAGGGGTTAGTTGTAACAGTAGCTAAAAATCCGGTAAATCGATGCAGAACATAATTCAAGAGCTTTTTAAAAGCTTTATAACTTGGAGACTAAAAGAAATAATCAAATAAATATGATTAGTGAAAAGAGCTTGTCGAACATGGCAACACTCCTTTTGAACACAGTATCTATAGTGTGTGTGAGATATCGGTGCCCTTGTTTACTGCAGGAGACTTTGCTGTAACACTGTAAAAACCCCACTGTATGGAGGCTGCCTTGAGTCTGGCTAGTTCCAACTGTTTTTGTACATTTCAAAATGGTGCTATATTGCAGCCACCAAGAATGTAAATAAAATAACGTGAATTCTGTGACTTGCGCACGCAAATTAGTACACGAAAAACACTCAATATGTAAAAAGTGAATACATAATTCACAGTGAATCCTGAGAAATGTGGAGACGATGTTGCTATAGGAAAACAAGATGCTGACGTTACTTTTTACCCAGTGTTAGTTTGCTCTGCCCTACTATATACTGGAGGAAATGTCTTTGGATAATGTGGATATGCGAACACTTGTACATGACTACTTTGTATCTATACCTGTTTACGGCTGGGGAAGTCTTTGGTAGACTTGCGGACTCCATTTCCCAGAACTACCACCTTGCAGTTGGCACACCACTGTGGTTTTTGCCCTGGGCTGCTGTCGTCCATCTGATATTCCGGTCTGAGCGCAGCTGGACCTGGAATACAGCAACATGTCAGTCAAACCCACAGACGTGCAAGTCTGCCAAGAATATAAATAAGTGGGGGGAAATCCTAACACAGTACTAGAGGGAAGCATAACATGATGAGCCGCTACGATTGAATTACATAAACATGTCTGTGAAAAAGACATTCCAACATGACAGCTTGGGGAGCTATACTGGCCAACATTTGACAAGCATGGTTAACCTTCAGTATACAGTTACAGGAGTCATTTGAACAAATCTCAGTGACAGTTACGGTGTTCAATGTTTCAGATAAGTGAACTTTCATCAACAGTGGTGCTTCTCATGCAAAATTCAGATTTTTTCCAATTTATGGTGAGGCGCCAAACGATTTAGGCAACAAATCACTGTTATTTCCAAGCACTTGAAGAAGCTCTGAAATCACTATGTGAAGCACCCGAGCCCATCTGATGAGGGGTCTGGCATTTTTTTTAAAGTTAAAAGTAAAAAAGCTGGGAGCTAACAAGCACTGTCTGCAGGCTAGTCTACAATCATTACTGGCTTTCATTAACATCTCACATCTCAGACATGATCAATAACAAAGCGCTCCCAGGAGAAAGCCCCCCTGCCCCAGACGCGCCCGGCCAGACACTGACGCTCTGTTCACCAGCCCTAATTTAGAGTGCAGAGAAAAAACTAAAAGCGATTCACCTTTATAAATGATAAAGGGAAAAGTACTTAATGACAAGATTATTGTACAGCCATTTTTAGGAAATAAGTCCTTTTAAAATACTCAAAAAAGAGAA
>JAILXH010267860.1:5925-18970 GCA_023558415.1 Piaractus mesopotamicus | reverse complement strand
AAGGTAACATTTTCTGGTAAGGACATTTAGACCATTAAACTACCTGTAGTTTTAATACAGGGCTGAAGTCAGCTTCCTTTTTGCCAGCTTCTTGTTCAAATTTACCCTTTCCACCTTAAATGGTGCCGCAGTTACATTCTGGCGCCTCAGGGAGTATAATAACTGCTGCACTATTTAAGGTGGAACATCTTTAGCATGTCTTGGCTCTGTGCTTCCATTTGCCTGCTGCCATTTTTAAAGGAACCTGCCTTTGAAACACTGCTACTGATTTACACATGGTTTTGAGAGGAGGAGAAGCTTACATGCAAATCTGGCAGCCTCTTGTTGCGTCAGTAAACTTCAGTAAATCAAGTGGAAAATGTAATCAGCTGCACCCTCAGTGTCTCCATCTATTTTCTGCATAGTCCTCCCTCAAATGTCTATGCATGAAAGAGAGAAATGCGTTTTGCATCTCGCCTTGCATAAAAACTGTGTTTAGGCTAGTATGCCACAGCACACTGGCCACAACACACTGGGAGGACGTGTCCTATTTGTTCCTGAAACTGGCACAAAAGGCTTAGTACAACTGGCCCTCAATGTTTTAACTAAACATCACGTGCCATTTTGGGAAATACGCTAGCAGTCCTTCAGGTTAGGCAACACTTAGGTGGGCAATTTCATTATAATTTGTTGGTTTTGATTTTCAGTATATGAACGGATAATGATTCAATATTTTTGATTTTTGTATTTATGCTTGGATATAAAGTGAATGGAACCTAGAAATTTATTTTCAGATGAACAGCATGGGTCACCTTCTGATGTCCACTTATGGAAATAAACCATTTGCACTACTAAGTGATGTGTATATCTCATGTTCTTCTGTCTGTTCTTAGAGAGGGGGTGCAAGTGAACACTCTGCTGGAGGTCATGAGCAGAGTGCAGATGAAGTCTTTCTACAGACAAGCTGTCATTAAGGTGAGCCCAGAGTTTAAATTTAGATCATTTGAGCATTTCCCTGTATGTAGGCTCAGCAAAGCTGCTCTGGAATGGGCTGTTCCATTTGTTGTCCCGTCCTTTAGGCTGCTCAGCAGTTCCGTGATGGCTTTCTTGACGGCGAGGCTTTCCAGAGACTGTTTGACGAACTGGACAAGGATCGTATCAAAGAAGTAGGAATTTCCCCTTTGAACAGTTTTCTGTTTTGGGGAAGTAATTTTTTTCATAAATACATCTAGACATCATAATGGAAACTTTGTGTGTTGTATTGTTTCCAGGTGCATCATTTATAGTGCAGAGAACTGGAAGTCTTGATTATGAAACACTTGGAATGAGGGGTGCACAGTATATTGTTTGTTAATTGTTAACATAATGTGGTCTCTTACAGTACTAATATCACAGAAGGCAGCAATATGCAAATAACCCTTCTAACCTATCACAATGTTTTACTGTCTGTTTTGAGCATTTTGACCAATGACTGCTCCAGAGAGCTGTTTCTGTGGGTATTTTGAAGAGTCAATGTATTTATGCAGCCTGGAAGTTCAAAAGTAAATTATTCAGCCAAAATAGTGTAGGCCATTTTTAATCATGCATTAATGCATTTTTTTAATATACAGGGTGATTTCAAACAGATTCATCCACTTTCAAAATGATTTATTTCACTTGTAAACCATTACAGAGCAATGCAGTAAACTGTAAATGGTTTAAATGAGCATAAACTTTATTATGTAATTTTACAAGTGCTCAATATGAACCTCCTCCAGCTGTACGGACAACATTAACGCCGTAGTCAGACGGCAAACCACAAACCGGAAACAGGGTGTTGGACAACCAAGGCTTATCGATGCATAAGGGGCAATCCTGTCTGGTCTGAACCGACAGAAGGGCACAAATCACAGATATATTTAATGATAGTTACAGGAGGAAAATGCACCCTGCTGCCTTTGGGGCTGGGTAGACGCAGACCGGTTAGAGTGACCATGCTAACCCCTGTCCACTGCTGATGCACTGTGGGGAGAAGCCGGTGGAGGGAATATGATGGCTCTGCTGGAAGACCCTGGTCCGTGCGTTTATACGGACGACAATTTGTCATGGTGCCACCCACCTAAACATCGTTGCGGACCAGGTACACTCCTTCATGGCAGTGGTAGTCCCTGATTGCAGCGGCCTCTTTCAGCAGGATAACGCACCCTGCCGCACTGCACACATTGGACTCATTCGCCAACCGTTCTTAAGAAGAAATTCCTTAAGAAGAAATTCTGAGATTCACCATTGTTTTCTTTTTTGGGGTTTGTTCTTGGGTAAGAACAGAATCTACACACACTCGGGCACAAAGGTGTGAACAGTTCTGCGGTTTAAAAACACGTAATGAATCTGATGTAGACTTTTTTTTCTTAGGACCTTTCTCAAGAACACATTAAAAAAAAAAAAAAAAAAAACCTAGAAAGATATTGAAGAATGAGGCCCATTGTTCAGGAATGGTTTGAGAAACGTGACGAAGAGTTCAAGGTGTTGTCCTGGCCTCCAAATTCCTCAGATCTCAATTCGATTGAGCATCTGTGGGGTGTTCTGGAACAAGAAGTCAGATCTGCGGCGACTCCACCTCAAAACTTCCGGGACTTAATAGAACTGCTGTTAACATCTTGGCCCCAGATACCACAGGGCATTTTTAGTGGTCTTGTAGAGGTCAAAGCTGTTTTGGCAGCATGCAGAGAACGGTGTATTAGGCGGGTGGTCATAATTTTTTTTGGCTCATTGGTATATGTATATATTCATTAAAATTTGCTCACAGATCTTGACAGTTTTAGGTTTAGGTTTCTAATGGCAGGGCATTCTTTACTTATGCCTTTAGCTGTGAAAGGTGACTGACCAGAGTTCTATGTACAAGCATTGTATAGTTGCCATTACTGCTCCCCTAGTTGCAGCTCTACTGCTACTCTGCTTTGTGATAAATTAACAAAATTTATTAATGTACTTAAAGATACATTTTAAAAAAGAAACATTTTATAAAATTGTCAAAGCTCTTTTTAAATTGCACACAATTCTGGTCCATTTATTATCAAAACCTGATTATATAACAGCATTATAGGTTTAATTAATGTTTGAGAAGCCTGGCCCCAGACACAGTATGCCATTATATGTGACGGTATATGTAATAAAATCATAGCATGTACATGCTATTGTGCTGCCTTAACCAGAGTGCAAGGTCTTATTAATCAAAGGCAGTTTAAATTGGAGGTAATAGTCTTAGACATCATCTTTATATATGTGTTGCATTTTTAACTGAGGATCCAAAGTAATTCCTGGACATTTAAACCCCCTTAGCTTTCTCCGTTCTTTAGCACGTTACACATCCTTCATGTTCTTTTTGTCTAATTATAAAACACATTGGAACTGTTCTATTCTAATTTAAAGTCAGGTAATAATTCTTAAGCCACTGAGAAACACTGACGATTTGCTCATTTAATAATTCTGCTGCCTTCTGTGGAGTCTTTGCTGATACATAAATTATTGTAATTTCCGTAGATTTTACGCTCAGTCCCTTTATTTTTAGAAAAGTCATTTATGTAGAAGCAAAAAACGTAAAGGACCCAGAATTGAGCCTTGTGGAATGCCCGTACTCTAACTTTGAAGAGATTACTTCACATCATTTATTTTAACACATTGGCTCCAACATTCTAAATATGACGTACACCAACCTATGGATTGTTAAGAGAAGCTTCTTAAGTTTGTTTATAAGTATTTTATGATTTGTAGTATTAAACGCTGTCTTGAGAGCTAAAAATACTGCTCCCACTGCTTTACCTTCATCCAGTAAACTCTTAATAACCTTTAATAATGTAACTGTGATGCTGTTATTTCCTTCATAACATGCAGTCTTATTTGTTTTTGCACACCAGCACCCAGCAAATCCAGAGTACAGCTTGCCATTACTACAGTGGATCCAGAGTACCTGTAGTCATTACTACCTCACTGTGGTGGGAAATGTGGTAGCTCTGGCAAATGTCATCTGCATCTGTGTGAGTAGCGTCTCTTTTTTTTTTCTTTCGTATTTTTTAAACAAATATCCTTAGACATTTTCTAGTGTCACCGCAAACATTGATTATGTTTTGATTTTTGAAAGAGACACAATGAAGAGAAACAGGAATTCAGCTGTAATGATTAGTGACACCTTGTGGCTATTGTATGACACTACAAACTTCATTAACTAATGCTCATAAATTTATGATTGTAAACACATGTTGCTTGGCCTTTCTAATTCACACATACACTCTTAAGTAATAAGAGGCTTTCCTAGATACATAACAGGCAGTTGTCTTGAAGGTAAACTCTGTCAGCCTGTTGCTAAATTGCGTAAAGTTGGTACCTACTGGTACTTACTTGTTTGAAACAACAGAGGTTGTGAAACTAAAGAAGACTGGCCATTTTATGAAGTTCCTTGTTTGTTTTTCTTTGTTGTGTAGATTGTATTTGTTGGAGGCATGTGAATTATTTGTGTATGAACAAGAAATTAAATGAATTTTGTTGGCATGTGTCTTGTGTGTGTGTGAGAATAAGAATTTATAGTGTTGTTATTTAGAAAACTCTCTATGAACTCCTATGTTTTGCAGACTGTCTTGGTTCTAGATTCAGAGAAGACTGTGTCTCAGAGGGATGGCTACTACATGGAGGTAACTGACTAAATGATAACTTACTGTATGTCAATAATAATTTTATGCTAAATTCAAGATTTTGAAGACAGAGAATGAAAACCTTCAAAACATTTGTTTTACTGTCTTTTTTTTTTTTTTTTTTTTTTTAAATCTAGGTCATAAATTGTACTTTCATCCTGTATTACCTAATAGAGATGGTATTGAAGCTGATTGCCTTTGGTTGGAGAGGTTACCTCTCTTACAAAAATAACATCTTTGATGGGCTCTTCACTGTCCTCCTGCTGGTATGTTTCATATATATAATATATATATATATAAATATAAAAATATTAATTAAAATTTAATTGTTTTTTATTGAGACAAACTGCAAGACTACAATGAAAAGCATAAAATATCTCTCTATATTTTTGTCAAATAGGTTCTCCAGATGGCTATTTTTATCACATACAGGATTTCCTATCAGTTGTGAGTATCTTATTTTAAGATGTATGATATAGTAATGTACTTGAAGATATAGTAATGCTTTTGATCACGAAGTGGACAAAATACTGTGTTGTGATGACATTGGGACATTGCGATATGCTTTGCCATATACTAAGAACACATTATTGAATCATTTATGTGGCTTAGTTAAGGATCAGCTAAAATTATTTTGTTTTACCTTAATACCTCAGTTTGTGATCCTCAGAGTTCACAGTAAAACATACTGATTGGTTAGCAGACTCATTTTCATTATGGTAACTGTGATCAGTACTGCGATTAACAAATGATATACTGCGATTGAAATATATCTGTTAATGTTTTAAACTACATTTTCAGTTTAAAAAATATGGACTGTTCTTCTCAGGGTACCAGTTCAGAGGGACATGATGTCCCTGTGGGAGATGGTGCGTCTGGTCAACATGCTGATTGTCTTCCGCTTCCTTAGAATCATCCCAGAAATCAAGGTCAGCAGCCAACCTTCAAATGAATGACTTGATCATGTTTGTGTATAAGAGCTCTTGGGACGTCTGTCTATTGGCAGTGTTTTGTCGCCATCTAGTGGTTAAAAATGTGTACTGTATGTACTGTATGTTATTTTTTTAACTTCTGCATAATTCAATCATTTAGGAGTAAACAAATTTATTCAAAGTGTTTTTATGGGTTCTTGTAGAGAAACACATCCACTTATATTTTCTTTATAGTGGTGGTCATAGGAACAAGGGGTCGTGATTTAGTAAACGTGTAACGTTGATAGTGGTAAAGTAGTGATAAATCTGGAAAACCAATGTTTCTTAGGTGACTTTTTGCCTTACTATGCCTTGCATGTACCTGTCTGCCATTAATGTTAATTACATTAAATTAAGTATATTTATATTAAATATATGTTCTAGGACAACCTTCTCAAATCTATTGTAAAACAATGTCTCGGGCGTTAGGCAGCATATTTGTAAGCATTTTATGTTGTGACTTTCTGTTAGGGAGCCTTTAGAGGTATTAACCTCTTCATATGTCTGGTTCCTATCACCACCACAGTGAACAATTCTGACTCAGTACATTTCTCTAGAATGGAATATTTTGCATCAAATCAATGAAAGTCTGATGAAAGTCTGAATGACTTTGATTACATCTTAACCATTTTAATTATGCTGAAATGTTAAAAAAAATATGGAATTCTCCTTTAAGTTCTGATGTGTTTTTTGAGCCGTCATATATATTTTTGTAATATGCGTAATACTGCCTGCTACTGCTAGTACTTCTACTAGTAATACTTTTAATTTGCATTTTTCTTCTGTTTTTAGTTGATGGCTCTGGTGGCCAGTACTCTTGTGGACCTTGTGAAAAACCTGCGGGCTTTTGCCGGCATTCTGGTGGTGAGTGACCTCAGATAGCAAAGGCAATGCTTTAATGCCATCAAGTGTAAGCAGTGACTGTTTAAGGCGCCACTCTTCACACATGTCTCCCCCCTCTGTTCTGTGATGTAGGTGGTGTACTACGTGTATGCAGTTATTGGTATCTGGCTGTTCCATGGAGCTATTCCCCCTCCAGGAGGCCCAAGGTACAGTCTAGTAATACACTGGTTGGAAACAGTTACTGTGTCATGTATCATATATATCTGAGCTACAACCCATGTGTTTTAGTTCTCTTCTAAACTTTTAACGGGGAATTCCACTGTTTTCTTTTCCCCCTGAAATTTCAGAAGAAGGTAATTCAGAGTTGTTTGGTGTGAAATGCGCCATTCCAGAGAAACTTGTCAATAATTACCAGATGTCTGAAGGGTTTAGCTACCTCACAGAAAGTTATTGTGTGAAATGGTTACAGATATCTTGCCTAATGCCTGAAACATTGTTTTCGGTAGTTGTGAGAAGCTTTTGGCCTGAAACATATTTTTAATAATTGTAGAGCAGTACAGACAAGGTGTTTTAAGGTAAAATCATGCCCAGAGAAAACATGTGGCACTACTTTAGCATTATCTGCATTACATATAAAATACAAGTATTACATAATAGACAAGTAGGTTCACTGGTCATTTTGGGTCATAAAAAAAGGCTATATTTGGTTTGTAGACATTGCAATCCCTGGTTTCTGTCACCACCACTGTAAAACGGAAAAAAAATCTATATCAGCGAGTTTCTGTACAGTGCACCGTCTTGCATTTGAAAAAACTCACGTTTTAATGATTTGAAATTCCCCTTTAGTGATGAACGGCCAAAACACAGTCATGAAAAAGCCAAATGTAAATGCAACCAAGACACTGTGGACCTCAGACAGACACTACAGGAATTGGTATGAAATGCCTTGGAGATACAGCTGAGAGCATGAACAGTGCAATACACTACATATCCAAAAGTTTGTAAACACCTGCTCATCCAACATTTTTTACTATTTTAGGGGAATTAATGAGGCATTTGTTCCAGTAACAGCTTATACTCTTCTGAGAAGACTTTACACTAGAATTTGGAACATTGCTGTGAGGATTCGATTGCATTTAGCCACAAGAGTGTTAGTGAGGTCAGAAACTGATGTTGAATTATTAGTTCTGGATCATGAATGCCACTCCAACTCATCTCACAGAGATTGGACAGATATTGGATGGAGCGAATGAAGTTTCACTGCTTCACAGCCCAACGATGACAAGATTTATACATGCAAAGATTTATAGATTCGTACGGAGCTTTAAATTTTATAAAATTATTAATTAATGACTGCATACCACATGTCCTGTCACCTTTTCCACCATAAGTGAAAAAACTGCAGCTATGTTTTCTCTTTAGTTCATAATAAAGATCATAATTGCAAAGATCAAAAATTCTTTGGCAGCATCGATACAGAACAGATTTCTGTCTGTCTGTGTTAATCTGGACATTATCCTGATATGAGATGCATAAATAGGCTGTGGATTAACTCGGTCTACCAACAGAGAACATCATAAGTACATGCTGTACGTTTTATTAGCAGTGCTGTTTAAAAGACTCGGTGCTTTCACCAGCGATTCCTGATGGAGGCTTTAACATCTAATACTGCTGTGGCTTCTAACTGTACGAGTGTTCTTGAATGCAGGACATTTATAAATTACAGTTATGTGTATCCCCTTGTAGTACGGTCTCCAATTCAAGTACCGAGAACGGTACATCCAACTTCACCATGGAATGTGGCTCCTATGAACAGCTGGAGTACTGGCCAAACAACTTTGATGACTTTGCTGTAAGTATAGCAGCATAAGATCAGTGAATGAACTAATACAGACTGATGTGGCGAGGATAAAAAGATGAAAAGAAGACTAATCGAAGAAGAGGAAATATTACTGTTTTTGTAAAGTTTATGTTATGTATATAATTGTATACTTAAAATAGTTTTTTGTTATATAAACATTGATATTTTAAGCATTAACTGATTTTAGTGTTCATCGTGATCAGTCTTTTTTTTTTTCTCTTTTTCTTCAGTCATCTCTAGTTCTTCTGTATGACGTCATGGTGGTGAATAACTGGCAGGTCTTCATGGACGCTTATACTAGATACACTACCGAGTAAGGCAACAGCTCCAGAAGCATAATGGTTTTACTTTTATGGTCTCTGCTACCTTATAGTTAATTTTGTCTCTGCAAACCTGTAATGACCGTGACTCTGCTTGTCACAGGTGGTCAAAGGTGTATTTTGTGTCATGGTGGCTCACCTCTTCTGTCATGTGGGTCAACCTGTTTGTGGCACTCATTTTGGAGGTGAGATAATATTGGCTGCTATGAACGTTATTTTATCAAGAATGAATTTTCATTTTATTTTGTTTCTTTTGAGTCTACAAAAGCAATACTGAACAGTGTTGTTGCCATTTTTAAAGCACTTAAAACTGACTTAGAGTTCGGCGTTGCCACATTATTAATATTGTTTATAAATAGGGCTGTCATGAGGCAGTTAGAATTTAGCATCTCAGTGAATTAGAAATGATTAGTTAGCAGTTTTCTTATACTGTAAGAAATTGAGCCTGATCAACACACTCATCTATATACATTTTTTTTTTGTTTTGTTTTTCCACATTGTGCTTTTATATGTTGCATAATCACTGCTTTATTGTTTAATGTTCTAGAACTTCACCTACAAATGGGACAAGTGTCACGCATTAAGTGTATCTGATGTGGAAAGGACACGGTATGAGACCACAGTGCAGCGGATGTTCAGGTAGGTTCCTGTGGGTTTTATCGCTGCTTTGCTGCTGTCAGAGTGCCTTATGTCATGTGTGTCATACTCTAGTCCTGTCAGGCCAAAACTCTGCAGGCTTTAGCACTCCTTCTTATCTAACACACCTGATTCAATTCACATGCTAATTAGCAAGGCCTTCATGAGCTGAATTTAGAATGGAAGTGCCAATCTCTGCAGAACTGTGGCCTGGAAGGACCACAGTTTGACATCCCTGCACGATATAATTTTATGTCTGTTTCAGTTTCTGTCCCGTGCTTGACAATTACTTCGTCTGAGCATGATGTAGACGATTCACATTTGCTTTGCTATGGATTTTACGTGCTATTCTGAGGTATATTTGCAGACCCTCAGGCTGCTTTTGCGTCATGGCTAATACTGGCTAAAGTTTTTGCTGATGAGTGCTGTGCAGGATACTGCTTTGGGCCTAGAGTCATTCTTATGTGATCTGGTTCACCTAAAGAGAGAAAGCTTTGGCATTGCCACTCAGAATATGAGGTACAATGTGATTTCAAAGATGCATAGATTCATCTTAATGTATACATATCCTAATATCTTAATTGTTCAGAGATTTCTAATGGCAGGTTGCTATTGTTAATCTGGATATCTGGAAGAATAACCATAAGCAAGCAAGGAAAGTATGATGCAGTCTTGTAAAATTAATACATAATGATACGTAGCCTATTTAATTTATTTAATTGGTAGACAAAGGTGCTGGTAACAAAACGCTAATATTAAATGACAGTGTTTAGTTTAAATGATTAAATCTGAAAGTAACAACAGCTGCCTGACTGCATCTTTTGAATCATTTTGTACTTGCATTAACTCAAGGCATCAGTAATTGAAATGGAATGGCTTTCTTACATATTGCACTTTCACTGGCATCTTATTCTGGCTGTGTTGTGTGTTGGACTGACTATTGACCCCTGATTTTCCTGATTCTATGAAACTAGAAACTGTTTCCAAGCCCAACACTTTCACTCACCCCGTAATGTCTTGCCATCTTAGTTACCTCATCCTGTAACATCAAGTGATATAACCATCTTTATATTCTCACACCTCCCACTTCCTCCTCAGAGAGCACGTCCAAGAGCCAACTCAGGAGGAGTTACTGGTCCAACTTCAGCAACACCCCCATCTCCACCTCACACGGTGACCCTAAGCCGCACCACACAGCCACAGCCACAGCCACAACCACGTGTGCCAAATACTCCAGCTCTCCACCATGTCCCACTCATGGATGCATGTTTACATTTCCACTGGGCCCATGCTGGGAAGCGTAGTGCTTACACCCATTATGGGTAAAGACTGCTGTTGTGAGTTTCATCTTGAGGGGCATTTTTATCTTGATGTTTTTAAGTGGCCTTTATGCCATTTGCTGCTGGGTTTTCATTTTCATGTGATTTGTTTTGTGTTGAACACAGGACTGAAATTGTGAGACATGTTAATACCCTTGCAGGCACTTTTTTTTTTTTTGTGTGTGTATGATTTTTATTTATTTATTTTTTTAATGCTTTTAGTGCAGAATCTATGTGACCTTTTCATTTTGGCTCAGTGTCCCGGGCCAGTTCAAAGTGAAATGAGCCGATTTTGAATTTTTTATTTTTTTTTTTTAGATTTTCTAGGCAGATTAAGTTTTAATACAGTTCAATTCAGTGTGGTGCAGGTTTACCCAAACTTAGGAGATAACATCTTGACGTTTGTCACACCGAGTGTAATTTGTGATATTTTCACCTTGAGCGTCTTTTTAAGCTTGGGTGGTGTTCATTACATGGTCAGCTTGGGTTCACATCTTACTGACAAGCAAAATGCTAGTAGCAACTTTTGGCTACATTTCAGGCAAACAGCAGCCAAAAATGACACAGCAACAGCATGCTGATATTTGGAGCACCCGCAGAAACACTTTTATTTCTGGGCCTATCGTTGCTGAGATGTGAATAATTCAGCATCTCTATCGTGGAGCAGCTCTGTAGAAGTACATGTTTAAAAGCTTGTGAACGGGCTTTAGCCTGGATCTTTTTGCACACTTGATATGTTACTATGCTTTTATATAAGTGGCACCTTACAGAAAGCAGTGTGACAGCCATGGCCTCAGAAAAGTAGAAACGCTGACCTGCGTGGCCCCATGTAGGCCAAGTCAACATTAGCTTTTACAACAGGAGTAAAGCTGTGGGTGGCGCGCTGATGACCCTGCTAATCCATTTCCAGATAACAGCGAATGCCATACCATGCAGTGTAAAAGTAGTGAAATGCAAATCTAGTCTTGAAAATCCTATTTTTAACAAAATATTTATGATCGCTTGGTTGTCATGATATAGTTAAAATTTTAACAGACCAAATAATGAGCCATTAATTACTTTTAATTCTCCATCCTTGGCAGACTTTTAACCAAGCTCAAATGTAATCACTGAAATATATTTCATTTCAGAAACAGGACCGAGCTGAGCGATTGGACTGAATAGATGTTCATCAGACAAATGTAATGTCAATGTAGCTTGTTGTTTACACTGTAGGCTATTACATAATCAGATCCTTTTCAACAAATAATGTTGAACAGCTGGCCCCTGTTTTGGAACACAGTTGCATTTCCACAGTTGAGGCCGGAATGAAAAGGGACAGAGCTTTTACTTCATTTCTACAGAGGTGCCATTAGTTTGTTTAGTAACTCTGTGAGAATGTAAATACGATTTTAATGCATTTTTTTTTTATTTTATTGTAGCTAAAAAGTCAGACTTCATGACTTTCAGTGAAGACTGTAACACACCTTATCATATCTTATGTCTTTGATGCCTCAAATGATTGAGATTGTCATGAAATATTTGAACTAAAATTTGATATGACAACTGGTTTAATCTGTCTGTTGTGGTTCCATCTTTATCTCTTCACTTTTCTATCCAGCTGACTTATATAAGTTTGTCTCACTCTTGTGGTTGGAATACATGCATACATTAGACTTTTTTGTTAAATATGATATATATTATAACTATTATATGTATTAGATTGTATGGGTGGGACGGTATACAAGCATAAAAGGGAATAATGCTCTGACAGTGTTTCATTATATGAATTCTGCTATCTTAAGGATGCTCTGATGAGCCCAACGTAGTGAACCACAAGCAGCCTAGTCCCCAAGACAGATTAAACATTGACTTGTACAGCTGAGTCAACCGGAAGTCAAAGCTGACCTTTTTACCTTTTTGTTCAGAGTCCTGTTAAGCATAATTCATTTAATTTAAAATGCTTGTTTTCCCATAATCTTCTATCAAAATGTTACTTTTGCCCACCTCTTCTGATTTTCTGATTAGTATCATTATTATTATTTTATTGCAAATCATGACAGGATTCTAGTCATTCAAAATATTGATGTAATTGGTTAACATTTATATCACTTTTAACTCCTATTTTATTGTTATGATATTTAGTGTTTTATGGCAGGTGGGAAATTAGCGAATGTTTTTTGTTTATGCTGAAAAGTGCGTTTGCCCCAGCGGTGCAGAAAGCCTGCCATTCAAAACGGCTGATGGCAAAACGGTATAGTCACATCACATATTGTGACAATAAGCTTGTGTATTTTAAATAGGATATTTCCTACCGTTTATTATAATGCAATCCACTTATGTCCCCCACCCCACCCCTTTTTCATTACAGTTGACTTAGAGGACCGAACACACAAACACACCCTCTCGCATGGGGCATGTTTACCCAAAACAGTCTGTGGTTGACAGCCTGACGTCCTGAGGGACACACATC
>JAILXH010267819.1:941-16825 GCA_023558415.1 Piaractus mesopotamicus | reverse complement strand
TGTGTGTGTGTGTGTGTGTGTGTGTGTGAGCTGCAGTTACTCTATAAAGGCGTGTCTGCTGAGCATGACTCACGGTTTGGAGTTTCAGCAAGTTTCCATGATTTTAACCAATCACAGAAGGAGCTGTGCGGCTCAGTTTGTGACAAACAGTAAAATGGACCAATCCGAAGCGAGGGGCGGGCCTTAAGAACTCATTGGCTGGTATGCTGGCCGAAGTTCTCACAGGGAAATGAGTTACTACGGACAGGTATATGGGGTTCCGGGTTGGGAAATTTTCGATGTTTTAATCTCTTCGCCTCTCGTTCGCTCTACTTTTAGTGGCTTTTATTGCGTAAACCAGAGTTAGACTCCTGCGGAGACCGAAACTAAGCTTAAACACTTAAACCAGGCAGTCTAAACAGTAGCTAGCTAGCTATGTGTGCTAATGTAGCAAGGCAGGACAGATCCTGAAATAAAAGGAAAATGACAGACTGTATATCATTCATGTAGCCATTTATCACGTGTAGACATTAGTATATAAACGTCTTCATTTGTCATTTATCTAACAAACGTTCGCCTGCTTGATTACGTTTTTCTTATCCTGCATTAGCTGATGTACACGCCGCAGCAGTGACTAAAGTAGCTTAGCCTACCCTGCCCTGTCACTGTTTTCTTCTAGGTGGAAATGCCATGACACAATGTATATTAGACAACAATGTATACATTGTTGAGGAAAGATTAATTTTAAGTTTTAAGTTTAATCAACTCTTTTAGAGGTTAAATGCTAGCACTGTTGTCCCAAAGACTGGTTGATACCTGAAAGGTTTTGGTTTACTTTCAACTATAATACAGTCTTCCTTTACCGTTTCAGTAACGTTAAGGGTACTGGAAAAGACGCAAGTTGTTGGATATCCTAGGTTTTGGAGGATAAATGCTAGTACTGTATCCCAAGAGTTGATTAATAAATACCCTTATATTACTTCAATTTATAGTCAAGTTAAGGCTGCCTGTAGAGATGGGCAATATGGCAAAATGTAATATCACAATACTTCTAGTAATAGTTTTTATGATTCATGATATGTCACGATATGTTTTCTCACATCTGAGAAGTTAGAAGAGACAAAGTAGCGCCACATTTTAAAAATGCTATCAAAATCTATAAATGCAATTATTTGGATTCAGTATTTAATTTACTGTACTGCACTAAATCTAATTAAACAGGACAAATTATGATCTCTTTATAGTCAAACATGCAGTTGGGATGTGTTTTTAAGTACTGACCATATCCACAATATGCTCAGAAAAGCATGTTGTGACATAGTAATGTACTTTATCACAGTAATGATAAATATTGTCTTATTGCCCAACATCTAGCTGCCTGCCATTCATCCAGTGAAAAGCAGTAACTTTGTGATCATCCTCGACTAGGGTGCTGGAAACGACTTGAGTATAATTGTTATCCTAGGTTTAATGCACCTCTATCAGAGGTTAAATGCTAAGGCTCTTTTCCTATGAATTAATTAATACATTATAAGCAGTGATCTTTCTCACTTAGAGTCCTGGAAAAGGCTTTTGTATTTGTATTATTTATTATTTTTAGTATGTTTTTAGTTATACTTTTGCAATGTTTTCAGGGATATCCAGGACCAGGGGGTAACCCTCCCCAGCAACATCCAGGTGCCCCCTATGGAGGTGGTGTACCGCCAGGTGGTCCTGTTGGAGGACCCTATGGGGGTCCAGCTCCACGTGCAGGTGTCCCATACGGTGGTGCCCCAGGTGGACAATATGGAGGGGCTGCGCCTGGAGCACCCTATGGAGGCTACAGACCACCTGGTTCCAGTGGTCAGTTTGGGCCTGCAGGTGGTGCGCCTGGAGCACCTTATGGAGGGGGGCAAGCCCCAGGTGGCCCCTACGGAGGATATGGACAGCCTCATGGAGGACCATATGGCCAGCAGGTTCCGGGAGGTGAGGAAAAACTGTTGAGGGGAATAACAAACATGTTCAGAACTGTTTAGACTTTGTTGTTGTGTAACTGAATTTCATTTATAAATCAGGTACTCAGGTTGTTTGTTGACATGTCATGGTTTATTTTTCTCAACATAAAGTTAGATATGCTCACTCTGTCATTATGATCACTCTGTTCTGGTCCTTGATCTGTCTTCCAAATTCTTCCACTTGTTCATCGGGGTGGCAGACAGCAGATCCGGTCTGATCTGGCTGATGATGTCTGTGTGTCAAGGTTATGGGCACAAAATGACACTCAGAGCCGCAGCCTCTCCATCATGTTTGGAGTGGCTGAGGGCTGTGCACAAAACACAAAAAAACAGGAATTTATGAAGGTCCTTCATCCCCCTTTACTGCAGCTGTGTCATCTGCTCCTCACTGAATGACTGATGACTGACGGGTGTTCAGGAACCTGGCAGCTGCAGCTTATACAGATCTGGTACAGGTTATGCCTGTAGCGGAATTAGAGTGATGGGCATGATAATGCTGCGTGACTGTGTGTGAGAGAGTGCAAGTTTTTATACAGTGTGGAGTGTGCAATATTGTCCCCTGTGGGGCTTTAGTCACAGGATGGCTCTTAAACAGAATCATTATCCTTCCCCAAGGGGGACACAGCCCATCTGGGTTTGTCCCAAACTGACACGTCTGTGTCCCTCTTGAGGCTAGAATGTGACAGGGGCACCGACTATCATTTTACTGACAACTGAGTGTTTAATTCTTTTTAGCACCTCCACATACTCTTATTAGCCTAACCAGGTGTTCTTCTCAGGGTCTCAGATGACAGATATGCCCTGTTTCTGGCTTGTTGTTGTTCCTTATTCAGTAAACTGAGAACTCCAGATTCAGCTGTGACACTATATTGAGCTGTTTTTGATGGTGACTTCAGTGTTTCATTTGAGGACATATTGATTTTTGTTGTGACAGTTTTCTTTAACTGGCTTTGGTGATCCAGGTAACGTCCCACCAGGAGTTAACCCCGAGGCCTATCAGTGGTTTCAGTCTGTTGACAGCGATCATAGCGGCTACATCAACCTTAAGGAGCTGAAGCAGGCCCTTGTCAACTCCAACAACTCAGCCTTCAATGACGAGACTTGCCTGATGATGCTCAGTCAGTACTATCAAACTCTTTATTTTCATTGCTGAATGGATGCTTTCACAGGCAGATAAGCAAAAGTTTAAGTCGACTGGATGGTTGTGAACTTTGCAGTAATGCAGTAAAACCATCAGATTCTGTATGTGTGGAAATTGTTGAGAGATTGGATTGTGTTTTTTTTATTAATCAATTAATTAATTAATTAATTAATTAATTTTTCTCCCAGATTTGTTCGACAAGACCAAATCTGGGCGCATGGATATATTTGGCTTCTCAGCTCTCTGGATGTTCTTGCAGCAGTGGCGGGTGCTGTTTAACCAGTTTGACCGTGACCGTTCCGGTTCCATCAACAGCAATGAGATGCACCAAGGTGAGAGGTGAATAAATGGGTATAAAATGGGTGCAAAATTAAGAAAAACATGGAGGGTACAGAGTTGCTTTAACTCCATTTTCTCTGATTTTAGTCACTTGTAATTCCCACCCATTATTGCAAGGTTGTGTGGTAGATTTGAGTAGGGAGTAGGCCGCAGCAGCTCGTTTTGAATAGATTCAGCTTGTGCTGAACAGATTCAGCCTGCGCAGTTTAGCAACTGCTTTAAATGTCTTTGAAGGGCGTTATGCTCTCTGCTAACTTAAAGGAGGAAAAACACAAAAAACAACTGAATATTATAAAACAAAGCTAGATTCCACCCTGCTTTTCAAGTGATTTAAGGGGTATGAGGTGGAGGATATTCGAGTGATGACAGCTGGAATGGCTTGATTTACATTCCTCTAAGAACTTTTGTGACTCTGTGGGGAAATATGTGGAGAAGAAATATCCATTCATTATGGATGAATGGACAGCCTTAAAGAACAGTTCCTATAGATAAAAAAGGGTCACACTTTATTTGGATGGTCCCCTATAGATGCTCTACAGATAATTAAACCATTAACAAACCTTCTGGTGATGTTCAGTTGATCATTAACAACATTATGGTTAGGGTTAGGAGTAGGTGTAGGTTTTGCCTTGAGGTTAAGGTTAGGGTTAGATTTAATAAACTCCTTCACATTAAATTTAGAAGTTTAGTTGCATTTAATGGATATTTAGTTAAATGTTATTTAAAGATATACTAAGCATTTACAAAGCATCTACAGTGGACCATCCAAATAAAGCGTTACCAAAAAAGTTATTATAGTATGACAAATTGTCTTGTTATTTATTAGTTGCTATGCTTCATGATGAGCTTTCACAGTGGAGGCTGTTCTGGTGGACAATCAAAGAAAGAAACTCTGTGTACAAAAACAAAAGGCTGCTTTTCTACTGGTTTTAGAATTTGTTAGATAGGCAAGGCATGTAAGGCTAGTATGAGGCTATATTAGCCTTAATAATTGTTCTTACTGAATATGTTTAGCGGCTGTTTTTAATGTCTTTGAAAGGTTTATCCTGTTGAGGAAAACCCCAAAAATGACAGAATATTCTAACACAAAGCTTGCTCACTACCGATTTAAGATTCCATTTTAGTTCAGCTGGGCAAGTCAGTAGTAGAATTAAGCCTAGTCTTAATTCTTAATTCATAACTATTCTTATTTCTTGGCTAATTTGCAGAGCCAGTGGTGAATCAACACTAGGCTTATGTTTAATCTGGGTCTGCGAAAGTGGCACTACATAACATGCATGAACAGTTAGCTCACTAATAAGCAGTGTGAGATGGCCATGAAGGTTAGAAGAGGACCTGCAAAATACTGATAAACATGCTTTGTTATCTGTTTCCTATGTTTGCAATTTTTTTTGACCACCAGTGTACCAAAATCTATCTATCTGTCTTCTTTCCTTAGCACTCTCTCAGTTGGGTTATAACCTGAGCCCCCAGTTCATTCAGACCCTGGTGAGTCGCTTCACTGTCCGTGGCATGAGTAATGCCCTCCAGCTTGACCGCTTCATCCAGGTGTGCACCCAGCTGCAAAGCATGACCCAAGCCTTCCGTGAGAAGGACACCGCTATGACTGGCAACATACGCATGAGCTACGAGGACTTTCTGTCCAGCGCCATCACACGACTTATGTGAAGATTTGCATGAGAATTTCATTAGATGGTTAGTGATTGCATCAGTGGAAGAGGACCACTCGCTGTTGATGCCAAAGACCAAATTGGCATTCCATTTGCCACTGTGTAACCCCTGCAACAGTGCCTTCCACTGCAACTTACCTCACCTACCCCACTTCTTGTACATTTGCACTCCTACTGCTGGCCCTACTTTGGACAGGTCCGTAGTTATTACTTAATCTGTATGATTGTTCTAGTGTAAAATGCAAGTTGCAGAAACATGCTAACAAATAGCATTTAGTTATCCGCTTAAACTGGGAATGTGCCATAGATTGTTTGTACTAGAAATGGTACATGCAGGGTGCCTCTCTTGCTTTTTATATTTAACTGCCTTATGAGTGAAATACAAAAAGTGAAGTAGTTCATTCATGGGGTGAAGTTGCATTATTTTGTCTATTGCCATCATGCATCTTGTAGAGCACCTTTTTATGAATTGCATTATGCTATATTTTAGCTACATTTAATAGTTGCATAGCTTCTAAATTATATATAAAACAATTGCTCAATTAACCTAATAACCCATGGACAGGACGCTTAAGAGCTTAAACCTGAGCTAATTGTGACAAATGTTGATGTGTCTGAGCAATTTGACAGTGTTTCAGTTTTTTTTTTTTTTAATCTTATCAACAAGTGTCATTTAAAACATGTCAGACTCTTTCATCAGTAATGTAAGGACCAATGTTGTTTTTCTGCTTTGTGCCAAAATATTTATTCGCCTGTTTTTCAAATAAAGGTGAATACCGGTTGATTTACCGAAGAGTGGTTCATTAAATCTTGGGTATTTCTGACAAAAACTGATGAATTTCAGTATAGGGTCTATAGAAAATGATTATAAGGTTATATCTGTTGTTATGTCAAATAAAAAGACAACTGCAGAAGAGTCTGAGCCTATCATGTAACTCAAGTGGGCGCTGTGGCCTTCTGCAGCATTGCCAGACAATTTGTAGAGAGGAAAATTGCGGTTCTGTCATGTTTTACAGGCTTGTCAAACGCTTAAAGTGCTCCCGAGCGAGTCCAAATAGAGTGGGTGACTATAGAGCATTTGAGCAAAATAATAGTTTGTAAATGCTTAAACATTTTTATGTAGAAGAATGCATTAATTTCTTGAATACTGAACAGCATAAACTTTTTTTTTTTTTTACACCGTTAGTTTTAACACATATTTTTGAGCGCTTTTAAACTCCAGTCATAGGAGTTTATAAGGGCACCTCATGCACGTTCATGACGTCAGTGAGCGCGAAGTGCTTCACTCAGCCAATCTGCTGATCAGTTCGCCAGCCAATCAGCAGTCCTTAGCAGTAATAACAACCAATAAGCACTCAGTAGCTGTAATACCAACCAATCAGCATTCAGTAGCAGTCATGCAAGCGTCCTGGTGTAGATAAAAAAAAGAAACATACAGGTTTACTTTGTTTTTTTTGTTTTTTTTTTAGTGAAATTCATCCTTCTACTTTCTAAAATGAAAGGAAGGTGCTGAACAAGTGGCTAGAAACGATTTTAACATATTTTTTAGCGGTTTAGTTCCATTCACCCCCATTCATGTAGAACTCGCTCGCGGGCGCCCTCTGGCGTTTGACAGCCCTGTTTTTGACATAACGGGAGGAATAGAAAGTGGCCGGCTCTCCTTAAACCGGCTCTGGCGTCGCTCGCTTGTCGTCGTTAACGTCATTGAAGCGCTGAACTGGCAGCGCTTCGGGCGAATGGAAGGCCGAAACGTCACGGTGACGTCACGCAGCCGCACTAATCGGTGTAGAGCGGGCGGGACCTGTAAGAAGGAAGAGTTTTTGGAGTAATGTTGTCTGGGTTCGGCGTGATGATGAGAGAATGATAAACTGCTGAAGCAGTAGGTGAAGAAGGTGTGTAGTGTATAGAAATATTTAACAGGATAAAGAACAGGCTTCGTGTTGGTGTTACGCGGTGTTTTTAATGTGTGTCCGCGTTTGTGGGCGCTGCTCTCCTAATTAGAGGGGCAGGCTAGCAGCGTGCTAACCTCAAACCTGAGGAGCTTGATGCACATGCTAACTTATTGATATATAAAACCAGATGAAGGCTCCCTGCTTCACAAGTGAAAGTTAGTCATTTATGACTTCACGACATCGCGTCTGTGTAAGTTAGACAGACGTCACGACGCCGTGAATGTAAACATAACCACCTGATTTGTAGCTCACATTGTTAGAGGACTAGCCCCTTAGCTGATGGAATTATTTCAGTGTAGTCTCCCACCTGTTTCACATATATAACGTTATATTTTTTTTCTTTTCATTTTTAAGGGCAAATTTGAGTTGAGTGTGCAGCCATGTGGCCGGTGTTGTGGACGGCCATGCGCACCTATGCGCCCTACGTGACCTTCCCTGTGGCCTTCGTGGTGGGCGCAGTGGGCTATCACTTGGAGTGGTTCATCCGAGGAACCCCCAACTCCCCCGGAGAAGAGAAGGGCATTGCAGAGCTGCGAGAGGACAGAAAATTGGAGGAACTGGTTGGCCGAGACAGCACACAAGTACTCAGTCTGAAGGACAAACTGGAGTTCACCCCCAGGGCAGCACTGGAAAGGAACCGACCAGAAAAGAGCTAGCTGAGTTAGCTGAATCACTCTTGCTCTGGCTCTTGTCCCATCCTACTGACCAATAGTACGACTGAATGGCATATCTAAAGGGGAAATCATTGGATACAAGGCGTAAGCCCCTGGTCCTACACTTCTACACTTCCATCCACTAGATGGAGACACCCTGTGCTGTAATATTCACCCTTTCAGCTGCTGGCACATGAGTCTTGTGAAAGCTTTTGAAACGTTAATTCTTTGTGGCTTAATGTTCACCCCGGGTTCCCCAGGCGCACAGGCACATGCCTAGCCCAATTTGAAGACAACTTTCAATAGCTTCTGTATGTCTGCCTTCCCATACAATCTCACAAGACTTGAGTCTAGAAGAAAGGCCTCTTTTGTTGAATGCGCGACTGGATGAATGTGCGTGAAGCAAAACAGAACATCAACATGAAAGGGATTAGAAAAATGGATTTAAGAAAATGGTTGTGGGGATTTGGGTGGGTAAAGAGATCCAGAATGCTTTCAAAAGTGTCCTCATTGTAATCCCCTCTGTGAACGACTGTAGCTGCGAACACAAAGTGAGAATGAGAGATGAAATGAAATGAAATGTTGCCTCGTTATTCATCACTTTTTCCCATGCTGGTACACAACTGACTGGCTCATTCTTTCACATTGTGACTGAGAGTTTTAGGCAGCGTCACCCGTCAGTTAATTCTACTTTGTTCACATAGCAGAGACTGCATTCTTATTGATTTCAGGTTTTCCAAGGCATCTTTAAAGCCAAACTTTATTCATGTTGAATACAGATATTATTTGCACTCTGTCTGTTTGACAAGAATACTTGGCTTATGTTTGTGTCCAGTTATAGTAGTATGGGCCACTGTTTTTAATTGATCTAGCTTTGGAAGTTTAATGTAAACACACATTTGCCACATTTCCATTACTGCTCTGGAATATTACGGGATAATAAATGAAGTGACTTTAAAAACTATGTACTGTTGATATTGTTTCCAGGAATCATCTTACTTTTTATGCAGTAGAGCAGTGGAGAAGCACAGCTGTTAGCAATAAATTCCTAGATTTCACATTTTGTTGTTTTATATTCCCTCTTGTTCTGCTGTTTGTCATGTTGTCCAAAAGCAGGTGTTTCTTTTTTTTTTTAAACTGATAGTTTGTGGGGGGAAAATCAGCAGTTCTACCAGATTCAACTTCAGAACTACAGTAACAGTCTTTTCACAAGCAGTTTTTATTCATGCTGAAGAATCTCTGAAGGTCACCAACCGTTTAAAAAGATTACTTGCTATTACTTAAAGTGTTGAACACAGAGATGCACTTCTATTAATATTCTGTGCAGTATTTTCTATGTATATATCTATTTTCTTTGATTCATTTAGATCGATTTGAAACTATTTACTTTGTCAGCTCAGTGGTAACCAACCCTGGTCCTGGAGAACCTCCTGCAGGGATAGAGAGAGAGATACAAGTTTGCACTGACCACTCCAGTGAATCTTGTAGCAACAAAAATGGAAACAAATGTATTGTGTATGCATGTATTTACAGTTAACAAGCATGGTTCAGTGTCAAACAGTCAAATATCCCTTTAAAAAAGAAAATACTTTAAGCTTTGCATTAATTAAAAAAATTGCTGTTGTGCTGACTGTGTCCCCCCCCCCCCCACCCCTTGCTGACTTGGTCCAACCTGATGTCATCTGGTCAAGGTTTTGTCATTAGGTAGTGCTTAGCTATTGCAGTGACAGCCTCTTGGTTTAACGCCAGCTTATTTAACATCTTATTTTTTAGACCTTATTTCATAGAGTGATATTATCAAATGAAACAGTATCTGTGAAAGTGACCAGGTGGACTGTCTAGGCAGGGGGACCACCAGGGTCATCACGCTATCACGTTAACTGTTGTGGTCATTATGGTTGACAAAGTCTGCGTTTGTTAAAAGGGAAAAGGAACGCGAAATAGGCAAGTGTCCACTCAGGCCATAGGATCTGCATTTTTAGTGGCCAAAATATAAAATGAAATGTTATGCCCAGGGCTTCTGGGCAGTAGGCAAGTACCCATGATCCCCTGTCTTGCACATTTAACTCTTTTTCTGCTGCTGGTCCAACTGATAAATTAATGAACAAATAAATACAGTAGAAAAATTGACGAGCACGTCTGTGGGGTTCAGTTAATTCACAATGATCATACAAGTCTAAAGAACATGTTTATTTTATTGTTGTATGCTTTCCAAAGACAAAAAGCATGTATCTCAGAATTAGTAAATTTACAGAAGAAGGCAAAAGCATTCATAACTTTCATGTAAGTTAATGTAGTGAGATTTTATTCCAAAAAAAAAAAAAAAAAAAAAATTGAAGCATTTTAATTGGTATATTCATCATGAAGTTTTCACACAGTGTAAAATGTTCAAATGATGTGGGAGAAAAAACAAAAAAACATTTCTTTGGACGTTGATATTTTAATCACTTTCATTAACTGTGCTCTTCATAAAGTGATACATAAAATACTAAAAGAAACTTCCTTTTATTAGGAATTGTAATTGGTGTAATGTGTTATTGTAGGCTAAATTTCAGTATTGTCCTCTTTGAATTTTGATGGCTTTACAGTTGATTTCAGTGTGGTTTACATTAAGTAGGAGTTCTCTTCACAAAGCTGTTGAAAGATCATAAATGTTTCCTGGTTTTTATCATGGTAATCATGGTCATGATCATAGACTGATCTGAGGTGGTCATAAACTTTACTACGGTCATACCCACTGATAAAACCAGTGATGTGACAAAGTAGTGCCTGAAATGTTTCGAAAATCGCTGGAGAGGCAGTTATGAATGAGGCTGGGAAGATATGGTGGTCCCAGTGAATTGTGACTGTCCTAAGTGCTTTGAGAATCCGGCCCCTGTGCCCTAGACCCCTCGAGTTAATGTTCAGCATGTTAAGATGTATGGCTGATTATTTTAATGATGGTGACAGCCCACTGGGGAGAGAAGGCACCGATCTCACACTGGGTACTGGGCCGAAATCAGTAGAAAAAGACTGGATACGACGTTGGAGGAAAAAGAATCCAATTCTGTAACGAATCTATCTTGAATAACTATGCACTGTATAGTGTGATGTTATCTGTGTATTTCTTCCTGAGGGGTAGTAGTGTATCACACCATCTCTACTTATAGGTTTTATGTTACAGTGTTTGTGATGGAAAACGTTCTTTTTTTGTTTTTGTTTTTTTTGGTGTAATAACGGTTTTGAGTGCATGTATTTATTGCTATAACATCTAGCCTGATTAATAGGAAGCAGAAAAGACATGATTTGCTAGTCCTAAATAGAGACCTAATCGCAGAAAACTTTGCCTTTTGCCAGTGTTTTTCTCCACTAATGCCAACAAGCCAGTTTCAGTTTGTAAGTATTGGGATTTACTTTGGGGCCTTGATGCGGATATCCATCACATCACCATCTGCTTTTCTCCTCATTGCCCTCTAACAAGTTAATCAGTTAAATGATTGGTAATGGCTTCAAGCTGGACTTTATAGAAGATTTCCAAGTTTTCAGATTTAATCTCAAATGTTTAATGGCCTTAGTCAGAAATTCTCTTACTTCTTCCTAGAAATATGTAGTCATTTGTCTCTTTTTGTTGTTTTAGTTTCACCACAGTGCTTTAAACCCCACTTCACTGTCAAGAAAAAACAGTTTTTCCTTGTATTTTTGAAATATCAGAGTTTCATGTAGTATTTAACACTGTTAAAGTTTCCAAATCTACCATTTACTCCCCAGTCCATAAACTCCATATGTGTAAACCAAACTACGAAAACAGCCAGTTTTGAAGTCTTTGTTTTTGTGATGTCACAAAAACAAGCTTGTTTGCATATATTCACTTATTCAGTCCACAGCAGTTTAGCCCCACCTATTCCCCTGAAGAGTGTTTCAGCCTGGACTGCTTTTAGATAAAATAAAATAAAAAGCCTGGAGACGAGACAGGGTGTGTGGAATCAATACAACTTAGAAATTTAACGGATTATGGTACAATTATGTTCCCTGTCTAAAGGTACTGAGATGTACCCTTGAGGGTCCCACCCCAGTGATAGTTTCGTACCTTTTTTTCCTAAGGATATTGGCCCTTTAAAATGAAAGTACATTACATTATAACTTTATCATCCTTCTCTGGTTATAGATGACAATAAAGCAGGTCATTTATAAAAAAAAAAAAAAGAGCTCAAAGGAATTTGCTGAAATATGTTCAAATCAAAGATGTCTTCACTTCTGCTTTCAACTAATTAGCAGAAACTTCAAGAGAATAGATTCTCAAAACATCCTGATTAAGGGTTTCAAAACAGTATTCTCATGATTTCCGCACTGTTCTGTGGCTTCTGGTTCTGATTTTTTTTCAAGACTACCAGTGGTTGATTAGAACTTTGGCTGGGGCGTCACTTGAGATTTATGGATGGGGGCGCTGAGCCTTTGCTAAGGGGGTTTGAAGCCATGGTCCCCAAAATGTCTACTCACTATGAACCTTGAAAGTAACAGTAGGTGGGAAATTGATCAAAAAATAGCTGGAACACAATAGATCTGTTTCTTTATAGTGTGTTAGGCACAGATCTTTTACCAGATGAGCACTAAATCTGTCCACCTACGCAGATCACAGATCAGTACAGTCTCAGTTTGTGCAACCAGATAGAGTGTGATTTTATTCTGTAGTTGCGCTTACATGTGTAATAGTCTAGCTGACATGGTCATAGTGACAATTTGTAGTGCACAACTGTATATTGTATACATATATAAATGTATATTGTGAATATGGAGACAAAGTAGTACAGCTGAATAATGAAGAATCAGTGAAAAATACTGTTGACAATTTGAACCAATAATGTATGTTCATCTGGGGGTAGCTATATGACATTTCGGGGGGGCTAAATTTTACTTCCAGTCATCTAGGCTCTGATGTAACAGTACTTCCACTAGAGGAAACACAGTGCTCTTTCCCCCGTTATGTGACGAGAAGGATAAAGTGCAGTAAAAATAATTGATTCTTGATTGTTGTAATGTTGCTGGCTTGTACACGATACAGAGAGTTTTGTGGCCACTATTGTTGCTGTAGTTGTGTACACTGAGCTGCAGCTGCAGTTGAATGGATGGGCTGGGATAGTGAAGGGTGTTTTTGTGTATGAGACAGAGAGAGCAGGTATTAGGAAGCTTGGCACTGGAAAGGTGCGATTGTGTCCCCGCATGAACGTGGCTCTATTGTTCCTGAGCAATGGGAAGAGGGAGCGACGCCACTGGCCGCCTCTGGCCTCTTCAGCCAGGATGTGTACAGACCTACTGCACAATGCCGGCGTGAGTATTCACTTGCTAAATTCCCTTCAGTCGCAGAAACAATGGAACGACGCTCGAAATCCTCCCCTTTCCCATGAACCACACAGTCCGGTTCCCACAACTTGCTTTCACTGTCCTGCTTTGAACTCCATGTCTTCCATTTCTCTAAGGAAAACCCCCTTTGACCCACTTAAGTTGTGGATTGGGAATTCTGAGCAGAAGAAGAGTTTTGAGAGGTCTGGTTAGTGTCTACATACACTTAATCTCAAACTTAAAGGTTCCTAAATTGGATGTACGGTTCTAGAAAACACGTTCAGTTGGTATAGAGCTATGGCATTGTGTGTAGGTTCTTTAACAGTTCTTCACAATCACACATCTCACAAAAATGATTCTCCAAAGAATCATCCCCCGAAAGCTTCTATACTGTTAGAAATAAAGGTTCTGTGCAGGTAGATTTTTTATTCATCAAGGTACAAACAATGTAAATGTTCCATCAAAGGTACAACAGTGGTTTTAAGGTCCAGTTCGGTACCTTAAATAAGTTTTTTTCAGTGAAAAGTACATATTTATACCTTTTCATAACCTAATGTTTTAAAACAGAACAGTAAAATAAAAAGCCTGGAGACGAGACGGGGTGTGTGGAGTCAATACAACTTAGAAAATATTTTTTTCAATGGATTATGGTACAATTATGTTCCCTGACTAAAGGTAGCACCTCAGTGACAAGAGGGGTACTGCCCCAGTGACAGTTTCATAACTTTTTTTCTGAGAGTGTATGGAGAACCAAAAGTGGTTCTTCTGCAGCATCACTCCAAAGAACCCTTTTTGACACCTTCATACTGGAAAACTGACATTGTGATCACTTGCTCTTTACTGAAGTTGAGTTTTAGACATTGAGTCAATTACTGTCGAATTCCAAAAACAGATTTATGACAGCATGTTGTATAAAACTGTACAGTACTGTGTAAACATCAGAGACCACTCTTAATTTGTGTAATTTCCAGGAAAAATGGCCATTAAGTACAAGTTATTAATTTTTCAGCACCAGGAAAAAACAGAAAATGTATTTAACAGAAAGTTATAAAAGAATATATATTATTAATTTTTTTCAGTATCTAGTGTGTCCATCCTTTGCCATTGTTACATCTTTTACGGCTTCTTTTCAGGTGACTTGCTTTCAGTTTTTCAAAGAAATCTGCTGGGATATTTTTCTACACCTCCAAAGTTCAGTCTTAGAAGTCGTTTTCTGCTTCTTACATTTTAAGTACATTCAGTGATGTTGAGGTCTGGACTGCAAATTTGCTTTTTTCTTTTCTCAGTAAGAGCTTCTTGACAGCTATGCATCCTTTCAGACTCATAGCGTTAAGTTGTCTTCTCACAGTGGAAGGATGGACAGAAACCTCTGTGGCTTTTTCCAATCTGACTCAAGACTGGAGCTTGATTTTCTCCTCTCTCTCAAAGATAAAAGTTTTAAGTACTGTTCATCTGATCTTCACAGTTTTGGTCTTTCACGGTGGTTCTCTCTATATCTTTTAATAATTTTTAGAATTCCAGTTTTGGAAACTCCTGTTCTTTTCACTCATTTTCCTTTGACTTTCCTTTTCCTTATGCACGTAATGTATCTTATATGTAATCTTATCAGTAATATCACCTGACAAAACAAACTGTTTTTACCTAATGGCTCTTTTAACTGTAAATAAGCATGTGACTCTGATGCTCTACAGACATTCAACATGTTTATTGGATCACATCATGCAGATCTTGCTTAACATCAAAGCATAACAACTTTAGAGAGCTAAATTTGCATATATCTTTTTTGCATTTTATTTACAACATATTTTCCTCTTTTCTCGCCACCTCATCCATCAAAGCCCTTTGATGAAGTGGCCGTGACATTTGAGCAGCAGTTTAGTGGACTTCACCATAAACAATGTAACAATGCCCACCACTGCTCCATTGTCAGGGTGAACAATCCTCTGGACCAATCCCTGTAGATAGCAACAGTGGAATCAGGAAGCAGATACAAACCCATTTCCTTCTGGCTCTCTAAATTAAGGACTTGGCCAAGTACTTTTGTCAGTCACAGACAAATGGAAATGGCCCATGAACTAAGAACTCACTTATTTGGTATAGATGATGTTGTTAATGTACTGCAGCCATCTTCAGCAAAGAATAACAGTTTTGTTGTGTTCTGTGTAACTGACTCGTGATCTGCGTGCTTGTCAGGAAACCTTCCCTTAGGAGACATTCAGTGCTCAATATAATATCTCTCTGATCTCGTGAGCCCAACAGGAGTTTCATTTTAGGATCGTCTAGTGTTCATTTAAGTCTTGTTTATCTCTCAAAAAGAAGAGACTGAAATCCACCATGGATGGATTAAAATAAATGGATTAACAAGATGTTTTAGGCCAAAACTTTATCAACAACTATCATAAAACCATGTCTTGGCCATCAAGCAGCATATTTCTAACAATGTTATGTAATAGCCTTTCTGTGAAGGAGCATTTAGAGGTCATCTGGTTTCTATGACCACCAATATGAACAATTCTGATTCAGTACGTTGCTCTAGAATGGAACATTTCACATCAAACCACTCTCAATGGCTTTTTTATGCCTTAACTATTTAATTATGTGGAACTTTGGAAAAATTGGTGGAGTTCCCTTTTTTAGGTCATTTCTCAGGAGATTTGGGGGGATATGGGAAAGGCCCTAAATCTCATTACATATGAGATAAAAAAAGACCTCATCTTGGATTTTTCTTTCCTATATACATATTGACTGTTTGACGCCATTAGTGGGGAACATCTGATCAGATAAAACTGTCTCACTGATTAAACATCAGAGAATGTACATGCCAATTTAAAAGGACAAAC